>VXAX01005444.1:1185069-1272893 GCA_013399835.1 Leptocoma aspasia | reverse complement strand
TTTTTTTTTGTTGGTTGGTTGGTTGGTTGGTTGGTTTGTTTTTGGTTTTTGTTGGTTTTTTTGCTCATGGTCTGTGAACAGTTCTGAGGTTTCCTTCCAGTTTTCTTTCTGATGTGGAGACGAACATCAACTGAAGTTTCGAAAACTTTTATAAGTAAGGAAAAGTCTTCCCTGCCAAGCTCTAGCTACAGCTTGGATATGTCTGAAAACACTGACTGTCAAAAGCTGTGATCTGATTTTACCAGGAAGGGTTTTCTTATGTTGTCACACCCCTGTGTAGCCTCCGAAGAGTGAGTAACAGGGAGCTATTCCTGACAGTTTCCACCTGCGTGAGCTCTTAAACTTTTCTAAAATAGAGTATATCATGTTTTGGAGATGGAGATGTGTTAAGATGCTTGGAGACAGCCAGAAGGATTTGTAAACAGAATTATGTGAGAGAGGAGTCAATGAATAAGAATAATGACATGTAGGAAAGGATTGGGAAATAAGTTAGGGATGACTCAGTGTGAAGGTACACAGCAAACAATCACCCATCACTGACAGAAAATGCACGGGAGAGCTTTGAAGCAGAAGATTATCTCCAGTAGAGACTCCAGTTTCTAGAGGTTTGCAGCTCAGGGACTCATTGAGCAAGGAGCTTCTTCCCTTTGTTTAAAGGCACAGCTAAGATATCTTGAAATACAGTGTGAATACAGATAAAAATCTAATAATTTTCAAAGTTGAGTGGAACTGCTCACTGGAGCCAGTGGAAAAGATCCTGTGGCACCTTGTTTGTTAGAGCATCTTTCTTTTCCCCACATTTCATTTATCCATGGTTTGATTTCTAGAACAATCATGCCGGTCCTGTGTTTTTGACTTTTACTTTTGCCTGAAAAATATTTTGGGTTTTTTTGTATAGTAACCCTTCACCCTTTCTTCCAAGGAAGTTTCAATTAAAAAAGAAAAAGTCAAACTGCAGTTTAAATCTTTTATTCCACCCCACTTTAGCCTTATCTCTCTCCCTAGCAGAGCAGTTAATTGGAGAGATGAGCGCTGGGTGGCTTTGAACCCAGAGAACATCATCTACTCTTTCTTCTCCTGCACATAAATCTCACTGGTCCAGCTTGCCCTTTGCAGCATGATAAGACTGAGTGGCCAGCACACACTCAGCAGAGGACATGAGGAGGGTGTAAGTACGGATTGTTTCCAGATGACCCCAGAGAAGTGTACAAATGATGTTGTTAACAACCATACTCTACATGGCAGGGATCCATGGCCCTGCAATTAGATGTGAATATTACAGTTGGCTTCAAAACACTATAGAAATAAGAAATTGCTGTCTTTTGGGGAATTAGAGCATCTTTTTATTGGATGTGGGGAGAGCAGATTGGTGGCAGGCTCGTTGCATGTTTTTGTATTCCAGGCAGTTTGCCTGCTCGGGAGGAAGCTATTTATTGATCTCTGACTGTGAGGGTTAATAAATCTCTGTTCGGACTAGTTCAAACTCTGGCCAGGTCAGTCTGAGGCAGATGATAACTGCTTCTTAACCAGAGGCACTCTCTGAAGCTGCCCTGGTCTGGTCTGCAATAAGAAATCAGGGGTTTCTTGATCTTCCCTCAAGCCTCTAGCATTCAGGTAGTTCAGATTTAATTCACATGGAATTCTTTTTTCTAATTGCATGGCATTGAGGCCAACAGCATTTTTCCCCATCCCTTTACAGATTCCGTTACACATCCGTGCCACCTTCGGTGGGGGTGAGTGTCTGCTTGGCAGACAGGCTGGCTTCGTTACCCCTCCCCTCGCCTCCTGAAGGACATCTTCATTAGGAGTCTCTGTGTGTGGAAATCAGCTGATGCTCCACACAATATGTGGAAGCCCCCTGGAAGGATTTTATGAGAGGTCACACGCTCGAGCCTGCCTGTCACTGCCCACCCGGGGGTGGCCACCCCACCCCACCCCGCCGCCTCCCCGGGACTTGCCCTTTGATTCCTCACCCTGAGCACTGAATGCCTCTGCTTCAATAGACCTAATTTCCAATTGTCTCCATGCGCTTTGGAAGTCTCTCTATCACACCCTGAACAAATATGCCTTTTTTTTTCCTTTTTTATTTGTTCTTCTGAGCTCTCTGCTGAATAATCGGTTCTTTCCCCCGCTTCCATGTTTCTGCTATAATCAAGGACAGATTCTTGTGAAAATAGATTGGTCTTCCCACCACCCAATGTGTGTATGTGGTTTTTTTTTAATAATTTCCTAGAACTGGTAGATTTGGCTGGCCCTTGGGTCTCTTCTGTTGTAGGAAGGTTAAAGGGAGAGCTGGGTGGCCTGTTTGCTTTCAACTTTAACTCTTTCGTCATTTTCAGAGAAAACCCTTTCCCCTGCCCCCTTCCGTATGCGGGTCAATCTCACGTGGTGTAGGAACCCCCACTGAAACCTTGTCAGCAGCTTTGGGCTGAGGTCATGCCTCCTACCAGCTGTGTGGAGCAGCCCTGAACTATGGGTTGATCCTGAGAGGTGCTGGATGCCTGTTGGATGCTTAGTGCCCTTGGCTCTCACTGGAAATGCCAGGACTTAAGGCAGGGACCCTTTTCTCCAGGGCTGTAAGCACACCCTGAAGTGTGGAAGCTCTTGATGTTGAGTTTCATAACTGTGGATATTGCGTTTCTGGGACTTCTCCATTTCCTGGCCCTCCACTGATGTGGAAAGCACCAATTCTCACCTTCCCTCGAGGGTGCTGGGTGCCTGGCAGTGGAACAGCAGGGCCACATGCAGTCTCACATCTAGAGGAAGGTGAACTTCTGCAAAACCTGAGGAGGGCACTAGAGAAATGCAGAAATGTCAAGATGGGGACTCAGCCAGCCAGTGCATGTGGCTGCCATCTGCAGAGCCCACTGCTTCTTCTGCCGGGCTTTTCCTGGGAGGGTGAGGTGAAGAGGCGGGGGGGGAAAGGGTTCTCAGACAATTTTTTATGTTGTGGAGCAGCTAAGGTCTTATCAACACTTTTCTCCCCGTCTGATCTGTGATTACTGAGCCTTCACGTGTACACACTGGTTGTGTGTGCATATAAAAATATATGGCTGTATAATTAGAACCAGCCAAGAATGTTTGGCTGAAATGGTGGTGAAGGAGGGGGGGAATCAGGGGGTGTCCAAATATACCCATTCATTGGAGCCAGAACTCTTCATGGGAAGTGTCAGGTTTGATGAATTTCCCATTAAAAAAAAAAAAAAAAAGTTCTGACATATTTTAAACATTCCAATGCAGAGTTTTTAAACCATCACCTCCCAGCCTCATTTTTTTTACCTACTTCCAGAGGTTTTTGAGATCATTCTGAATCAGGCAGAATAGGGATTTGAAGTGTGGCCAATGTCCTAAACACTAGCTAAAGAACATCAGTCAGTCTCTTTCTCTCCTTTTCACCAAGAAAAGCTTCCTTTTAAAACTGATTGAAGCTCAATGGTCCACAGGGATATGTCAACTTTAGCCAAATAGTATATTTGACTAGATGAGGTGATAGCCACCTCTAATTAGAATGTTTCCATTGTGTAGTTTAGTGACTATTCCCACCTCCAAGATGCACCTACCATTTTACCCTATAGAAGCTTTTTGACTGAGTCCCTTAACTGTGCTGGTTTTTCCTTACTCTCCTCATTTGCCCATATCTTTCCATCTTCCCAGAAAGGCTCCCTGCTCCCTCACTAGTGCTGCAGAACTTCAGCCTTGCCGCAGCAACAGGAGCTCAAGGGGATGGCAGTGCTGGCAAAGGCAAAGACTACCATACATCAAGACTGCGTGTGAAACCCACGAACCTCAGAGAGGCTCTGAGGAATTGGGACTCACCTATTGAGGATCTAAACCATTATTAAAACCACATCCATCAGGAGAGTTGGCCTGAAGGCCACGTGGCCAGTACTTTTGCCCAAACTATTACTCATGCTTGTCTGTGTAGAAAGTCCTTGCACTGGAGCCCAGATCCTCAAAGGTTTGGTTTTGAGAGGGAGAATCAAATACCTAAATACCTTTGAGGATTGCAGCTTTAGTCACTACATCGACCATCAGTTTTAAATCCACTCTGGAGAACTTATAAATGCTTCTTTATAAGCCTTTCAAGCTGTACTCTGACCCCAACTGGCTTTGTCCTGGTGACACTGAGCACGTCAGCTCACATCCTTGCTCTCCCTTCCCCATGGCCACAGCTCTTCCCTTCCTCCAAGCCCTTGAGCAAAGCAGTCACCTGAGCCACTGTTTCAGTAGGTCACTGTGGGTTGGCAGCTGAACAAAAAGGTAATGCAAATTTACCTCTCTGTTCACATTTAAATAATACATAGCCCTATATGTTTATATATATTTAAATATGCGTATTATTCTTGTGCTGGTGTTCGAACACCTTGAACTAGTTCAAAGTCAGGCTGAAGAGCTGGGGAGAAAGGACCCATTCCCAGGGTTCTTCCCACAGTGTTCTCTTCCGAGTGACGCCACTGTGGGTGACAGCAGCTTGTCACTGTACCAGTACCTGCATTTGGAGCAGTGGGAGGGGCACTCAACATCTCTGTTTCCTTCCTTGGGACATTGGAAAAGAATTACTCCTGTGGGTCACATAGGAGCTGCCTTCTGCAAGGTTTTCTGCACTTTCCTTGCCACCATCGGGTAGAAGCTCTAAAACTCCAGATTTAATTCAGCTTGAATATCTATTATTGTCCTTTTTTTTCCTTTTCTGTGCCATCCATGCCACCTTCAAAGGCTGTTTATCTCTCCATGTTATTTTGCATTAGTTACAAAGGTCAATCTTGTTGGATATGGTGATAAATAGCAGCAAAAAATAATGCAAGCAAGAAATGATGAACAGTTAAAAGGGAATTATACTGTAAAGTATTCAAATGTTAATGGAATACTCAAAAGTGTTGACAACACTTCACAATCCTGGGGGTATTTGAGATCAATGTTTGAATTTATCTATTTTATATTGTGGCAAACTCAAATCTAAACCCAGACAGAGGTCAGAGGATTGATCTTGTACCATCTGAACTGAGAGCAAATCAAAGTGCTGCCATACCGGGAAGCATTCCCATAGGGGTACCTGACTGAACCCAGCAGAGCAGAGCTTGCCCCACTGATGTGCAGGCAGGGGTGATGCTTCCAGGGGAGCCTGGCCACCAAACATCTGCTGGTCCCACAGCCCAACTAAGCTCAGCATTGTAATGCCAGCTAATTGTGCCTCCAGATAGGAGTTGGACTCAATGATCCATGTGGATCTCTTTCCCACTCAGAATATTCTGTGTTTCTGTGATACAGCTCTCAAAACACCATCGCTCTCTGACCTACTTTTGTCTCTTTTCTTTTCTTATTTTTCCTCCTCTTTGCCCTGGTTTTCAGCTTGCTTTCCATGCCATGCCTCTATGTGTACGTTCAAGGCTTATACAGCTTTTATTGATGTTTTCTTGTAAATATGAGTTTGGGGTGCAACCCACCCATTACACATTCAACCATTACACATTCAAAGGGTGTTTGATTGACAAGTCTCTCCAAATCAACAGAAAAATCAGCTGCACACTACTCTTTTTTTTCTTCTCCAGAGATCTGCCTGGACTCCCTCCTGTGCTGTGCCAATGCTCAGGCCTGCCTGCTCCCCACAGACATTTAGGGGAGCTTTAAGGCTTCCCTGCATTGATTTCTATGTCCCATGAGCTGTGTGAAGCAGGGGGCTGGCAAAGCATTGCACCTTACAGTGGGGATGCAGGGGCTGCCCTGGAGCTCTCCTGTGAGAGCTGTGGTGGGGCTGGCTGTGCCAGGGGCTGTGCAGCCCTGCTGTTGGCATGCATGCAGCCCTGCTGTTGGCATGCATGCAGCCCTGCTGTTGGCATGCATGCAGCCACACCAAAGAAAACACTGCAGCCAGCTCTGTCTCCAGAGCAGGAGACCATCCCCTGAGCCAGCAAAGGCAGCAGCTCACATCTGTTCAGGCGGCCACACGAGCTGCACAGCCTTAACACTGCTGCTTCTCATTTATTCACCTGCCTTTTTTTTTCTTTTTCCCCCTCCACCCTCTTGCAGACGGATTTCCCTCAGACAGGACCTCCCCGTGGCCCTCTCTGCATGTGCTGTTCCCTCTGCTGAGCTCTAGGCCCTGCACAGGGGTGGGCTGGGGGCTGAGTTTGCCCGAAGGGCATTGCTTTGTACCTACCAGATGTGCTGAATTTCTCACTCTGGCTCCCTCTGAGCAGCCCCCTGCTTCCTATTGACCTTGCTGTAATTTAGATTCTCAGCCTTTTGCCAGTCCCTGTAGCTGATTTATTCTCCTGGTGTTTAATGTTGAATTTGCCTCTTTGGAGGAAGGTAATAACCACCTTGGAAATACTTGAAGAGCTGACCGTCTCTCTTTTTTGTTATTTTTTTTTCTCACTCCTTGAGAGCAAGCTCCTGTTACAGTATGTGGTAGCCTGCAGTTCCCCAGCTAGCAAATTCTCTGCTGGTCAAGTCTCTATGTGAACATTTGCGTTCTATCATTAAGTCTTTAGAGATCTTGCCAGCCACTGGTTTGGCATCCAGTCATTCTCAGCAGGACTGGTTGCCTGTATCCTGTCTTTAGCTAATGCTCTGTCAACCACAGGGAAACTCAGCCAACAAGATCTCTATCAGCCTTTCAAGGACCAACCGTTCTGCTATGTGGACTGAAGTCGTATGCTCTGGCCTGATCTATTTATTAAAGAGCTCTGCCAATCAGCAGACCTTGTCAAAAAAAAATGTTTTCCCTTATCCTCTCCCTCCTTCCTGGAAAATGTTGATGTGAGTGACAAAATGTTTGTTTTCATTGACTTATTCCATGGAAATTTACAGGTTCTTTTGGAAAATGAAAGATACTTTTTCAGCTGCTGAAGATCTTTCACTTTAAGGCTTTTCAGTTTTCCAATAAAAGAAAAATGATTGAAAATTTTCAAGGAAAGGCACTAATCACTGTTTAATGCATGGATTTCACTGAATCTCAGCTTTCCAGCAAGACTGCTCTTCGCTTAAGTTCACTAGGGATTGAAAGGGTTTCCTGTCACAAAGGTTCCTGCAGGATGGTGCTGAAGCTTGCTGTGGCACACATTGCCACCTGCTCTTCTGGGCAGTGTTGGCTACCTCTTACCACCCCCATTATTGTCCTGCACTGCTGGTTGACTTGACACATACAAAAATGGTCTTTTTTCCTGATGGAGTCTGCTGGCTGTCTGATCACCTAGATGGCTTTCAAGCATTGTTTCAGAAGGAATGTTTTTTGTTTGGAAGACAGGCTTAAATTCTTCTTTGTGTGGCAAAGATCTTGATCTTGTTACCATTTCTTTCTTCCTGTGTGGACTAGGTGTAGTCATATAAGCTATAACCAGAGTTTTCTTCATTCCTTTGTGTTTGGGAGGCCATGTCTGAATGGAGGGGGAACTCTCCTAGACACTTCAGACCCAAGACAGGGAGTTTTGCTTCAGTTAGTCTTTAGACGTGCAGAAATCTGTGACAAAACCAAGCAGTTCACACAGATATCATGCATTTCGATGACTACATGATGCTCTCTTGCTCATCTGAACACATCTAGTCCTGCCTTCCTCTCCCATCAGATATTTACCTACTGTTAACCTTCCAGACCTAAACACACACGGGATCATGCCTTTGTTTCTATCCAGGCCATGGGCTTCCTAGTTTATGGACCAGAAAGTGAGGCATTGCATCACATCCAGCTCATTAGGCTCTGTTCTGCTGTACAAGCATGAGGGAAGGTGGAGAGGGCTGACCAAATAAAGACTGGGACTGCTCCATTAGTTAGATGTGCTCACAAAGCCACTGTGATCACCAGAATTAAGCTCTAAAGTACTCTGAGCAAATGCTGTGTTAGCTGAGCTCTGAGAATTGCTGTATGTGCATGTGTATGTGTGTGTGTGTGCATGCATATGTGTGTGTTTCAGCCAGATGTTCTCAAGCTCAGCCTCCCTGAGCTTGGCACAGAGCTCTTTCCAGAAACTTGGACTTGTGACTTCAGTGCCTAGTGGATTCCTCTGAGCCAGCCTCCAGTTTGTCTGGCACATACTGGCTGGCCATTTAACCACAGCTGGATTGGTAGGAGAAAGCTTTGGAAACCAAAGAGCCTTGCCCATCCTTGTTGGCTGGGGGAGATAAATCTCTCCCTCCTGCCTGCCCAGCTCTGAAGGTGCTGTCACTCCGACACCTCAGTTGCACTGCATAAAAAATCACCGAACAGCTGGTAGGGCAAACACAGGAAGAGCAGGTTTTCCTTTGGAGAATGCAGCTGTCAAAACTCAAAATATATTGAAATATTTTTAGTATGAAAAGTGCTATTTTTAAAATATTGAAATAACTTTTTAAAATGTGGTGTGATAGGTTACATGAAATATAAAGTGAGTCCAACTAGTCTTATCCAGATTTAGAAAAAAAAAGGTCTGGTTTTTTATCATAGAGAATTTAGTCATATTCATGTTTTATCCTGGCTTTGAAGAAAAAACCCTTCTGATCTTGAATGAGTCCAAATTACAGTACCCCACTTCTTTTGTGAAACAAAATACTGGTTCACAGTGAAACTTAATGGGAAGATTTTTCTTTAGGATCAAACCCTATTTATGCTGCACAACTGAATCACTCAGTTGGAGTTCTCTTACAAAAGCCTCAGTCCCTCACCTGGAAAATAGGAAAAGCTCCATGTAGTTAACATGACCAACCATCAAACATGCACACTGAGTCAGGCATGATAGCAATGAGGAAAAAGAACGACCCTGTGGGTATGGCAGTGGTGTCGGACAGGAGATCCTCGTCCCCTGTTCCCTGTGGCCATGGTCCCCTCAGCTGAGATCATCCTTGTTAGATAGTGCATATGGCTTTGGCAGTGGCTCTCAGAGTGCCATTAGGACCGATCAAGTGCACCGTGTGCGCAAAGCCCCAGCCTGATGACGAAGGTGGCCCGAGGTGAAGGAGGTGATTTGGTGCTAGGTATCAGCTCCTTGATTACAAGGAAACATGCAAAACTTTTCCCTCTTGGCTTCTATTACATTGCATTTTCCTCTTGGCTCCTTGAGCGGATCCAGAAAAATGCCACAGTTAGAAGTCTGCTGGAAGCTCAGCAGTTGAGGGGCTGGTGGCACACAGGACCTGACAGACTTGGGAGTGAATAGGAGTAAACCCAGCAAGGGTTAGGTGAGGCCAGCGAGCTTTATTTTTGAAGCAGCACAGAGAAAGAGAGAGAGGGAAGAAAGGAAGGAGGAAACAGCTGTAAGGACATTTTTGTTGCTGACTGGTCCAAAGGAATGTGTATAAACAGCTTTAGATGTATTTTCCTGAGCATGCTAAGTGTATTCACTCCCTGCTCTAATTGGTCCTGCCTGAAGTTAGCCAGGACTAAGAGTTCCCATGGGAAGTACGCCTCACTGACTCAAACGCTCTGCAGACTGACTGGTGTTCACAGTGCAGCCTATGTTTATGATGGCTCCTGAGCTGTCCTTTCTCACAGCCTCCTGCTGGAGTGCCCAGGGCCAGTGCAGATTTGGCCCTGCCCAAGGGTGCACAGGCCAGGTGGCTTTCCTGCAGGGCAGCAGCAGGGCCTGGCTGGCACCAGTGCTGGGTCTGGCAGCACAGGAATAAAGGGCTGCGTCTCCCTCCCAGAAGGGCCAGTCCACATGGCTGAGGCAGAGGATGCTTGAATTTATTTCATGAGCTGGCCACAGCTCAATTCTTCACGCAATCCAAGCAAGTTGCAGGCAAAGGCTCCATGAACAGGAACGTTTTCCTGGTGTGTGCATTGCCAGGCAGGCACCAACAACCCAAGGCATTTTTGCATGTGCAAATGCCCCTGGATGCACACAAAGTGTTTGTTCCCAGTAAAACCCAGACTGACACTTTTTTCTGAAGAAAGTGCAAGCAGTCAGCAAAAAAAGGGGGGAAGCATAAACCAGTTTCTCATCGCAAAATGTCATTTTGATGGAACTGACATTTTTAGCAAAGCAAGTATAAATTTCAATGTTTTGTTTTGTTTGTTTTAAAAAAACAAACACAGAAAACGTCCAAATATGTAATATTGACATTTTCAGAACCAAATGTTTTCCTATTCCATCCTAGCACCGTTTTTAAAATTTGCGTTAACTTTTTCTTAAAAATACTACAAAGAGACCAAAGGAGGTTTAACTTCTTCTGAAGTATGTGGGCTTTCCACAAATATTATCTTTTCATTCTGACTCAACACCACTTGAGCCCATCCATCAAAGTGAAAATGAGATGCCCTCTTTTGGGAAATGCATGTTTTACTCCACTATCTAAGCCAGTTAGTTGTGAAAATGTTTCCAAAGAGCCCTGCCCATGACTGGTGATCTTTTGGGCTGCTGGCATCCTCCAGCCAGCAGACACCTGTAAAATGCATCCTTGGCAGGGTACCAGCACAACTGCCCTTCCCATGCAGGGAGCATCAAGGCAGAAGCAGATTACAACCTAGGCTATCACCTTGTCCAAAAGAAAGATAAACCAAAAATCTCATCCAGCTGCTGGATTACTAAAAGTTGCTTNAAGTTCCTGGGTGCAGAATGATACAAAAGTATGACATGGGAGCTGCCACTGCCTTGCTGGTTGCCAAGCCGTGGAGCCAGCAGAAGTTGTTGACAGGAAGGGAAGCACTGGTGTGGTTCTGACAGTTTTTAAGCACTGTGTAAACACTGGTGATAAGAATTGATTATGACTGCAATTCTCCTTCATCCATTATATTGCTTTGGATCTACAAAGAGAGCCCAGAGTGAGTGAAAAACCAAGCAGTAGGTTTGAGTTTGGTGACCTTGGATGCTGAGTTGGGCTTGGGATCTCCAGCAAGGTTTGTTTCGTAAACATGCTGAGCCTCTGGTTTCCCTTCTCTTTCACTTCCACCTTTCATTTAGAGCTCTCTTTCCTTCAGTGTTTCCCAAATCCCACCAGCCTCTGATGTGCTGGACACAGCTCTCAGGACCTGGCAGCAGAACTTCCCCACATGCCCAGGAGGTGATGCCAGTCACACCTGTCATTCAGAAGAAGATATTGCCCACAAATTTACTAGAACCACTGAAGGGAACCAGTAGCAGAGGAGAGACGGAAAAAATCAGCCCCCAGAAGAGACCAGATTGCTCCCAGCAGGAAAGCTTCAGGCGGTGCAGTGTGTAAAGCACCAGCAACGCGCAGTGTCATGCACGATACACATGCCAACTCTCCAGGAGTTTTCCAGGAGCATTTCCAGTTTCCAGGAGGATTGCCAGTTTTTATCTCATGTAGAAGTTGATGCTCTGAACCCCAAAGACCTCCTGTTCAGTCCCTCAGGACATGGGCTTGCTGCCCATGGCCCAAAATTTCTCAGATTTTACCTCTGGCTGGAGGGGTTATGAAAACCTGGAATAAGTCCGGTCTGCTTTTGATTTCTTTTTCCTTGAGCTGGCTCTTTCCATGGCCCTTTCTTTATCTTGTTATCCACCCCATGACATCTCTCTGCCCTTTCTCCTGTGGCCCCACACCAAAATCAGCTCCACCCTTCCCTGAGTGTCCCACTTAGGAAGAAAAGAGGTGACTACGTGCCAGCTAGTACCTTCTTATCTAGTCACAGTATGTTCCCCTAAGGGAATTTTTGGCCTGGGATTGTGTGTGTGTGTGTGTATGTGTGTGTTTTATATGCTTTATTTTTATCACAGAAAGGATAGACAGTACATTATGTCTTCAGTCCAGGAGGTTACACACTAGATAAGAGCCAGACAGATACATTACAACTGCTCCAGCCCGTGGAGTTGTGTTCCTGAGATAGCACTGGGAATGTAACAGGTAAACTGGGCAGTAGATTTTGTGTCAACAAATCCATATCCAAGCAGAGATTTCAATGTTGATGTTCCCGCAGACAGAGAATAAAGTCCACAGTGCTTCCTCCATTTCTGCCACACTTGTACCTTCTCATAGGCATCAGTCTCTCATCACCCCCATCCTATCCACTCCTCCTTTGGCTTCATTCTCACCCCCTCTGTCCATCTCCAGTCTGGGTGTGTTATGTGCTTCAGTGATCCCCTTGGGGTCCTCCAAGAATACATCAAGATTCAAAAGGAAATGGGGGATGTGTGTGTTTACACAACAGTGGTGTCAACAACCTCATAGTAGCACCTGTTAACCAAAGTTGGGAAAGGAGATAAAACAAAAAAAGGTATTTTGGTATTAAAAGCTAGAATCAGAGATGGTTTATTTGTGCCTACCTCTTGCATCTTTCTTGAAACCATCTGGGCTAATTATAATGCTGGAGACTGTATTCTATTTTTTAAAGGATTAAGGGTGAGCCACAACAGTGGGTGATCCCCTCTACAGTGATCACCCCAAAAGAGTGATCCCTTTTTCCCTTTTTATTCTATCATTTCAATAACAGTGTCCTTGCTGCTGAGCCACAGCTGTGGCAGACTCCAGTGGGCATCCAGGGTCTGATCCACAAGCACCATCACTCCTCACAAAGCTCAGGGGACACAGCTACTTCCATGAAGCCATTCAGCAAGGGAAGTGTTGCAGAGCCTTTGAGTCATCCCACAAATTCCTGCTCTCCTTCACCTCCCCCCCAAAGCCTTTGTCTTATGCTGTGAAGGTTAACAGCATGTTGCAGCATCATGGTGCTCCTTTGGGGATGGTGATGCTGGGTTTATTTTCTCAGGAGAAACAGATAAAGGTGGCACCAGCTACTACCCAACACTAAAGCTAAATTAGTAAATTTATTGTTCTTTCAGACCTGAAGGACGTGACAGGAACTGTTTTGGATTTTGATCCAAAGCTTAGCAAAGCTGTGACCTTTCTATCAGCCTGACAATGAGCGATTGTGGCCGTGCTGCCCCAGCATCCATCAAATGCAATGATTTAGTGGCTTGACTGGCATTGCAGAGATAAAAGTCACTGTAACTAAACATTGTCACAAGATGGATGTCTCCCACTGTCTTAACTTAGGCTTTAGTTTCTGGGTGTTTCTGTGAGGGTCTCATCCCAGTGTCTGCATCCTTTACAAATATTACACAGACTTTAATGAATGTATCTTTGTGGTTTACCTGTGAGATAAGAGCAAACCATCATCCTAATTTCAGAGTGAGGGAAATAAGGCACCAAGAGATTATCAGCAAAGTGTAACCACTCCTTGTGTTACCTAGCAAGAACCATATAAATTTCAATTTTCCTGATAAGCTTTTTTGTAGTTCTTTATGCATATTCAGCATGGCTCTGGCTGGCCCCAAAGGCTGACATCCTTCACACATCCAAAGTCTTGCACTTGGCATATCTGAAATGAGAGATATGCAACACACATCTCAAAGCTCTAACTCTCTTACCTGTGAGGGCTTGACATTGCCTTTTTGGTGTCCTGTTGCTTCTGTTCATGACACAGATATTCAGTATACGCTTAAGTTTAAAGTAAAGCTGACATCACCCCTGCAGCCTTATTTTCAAAGACTCCTGAGGTAAGGCTAATTAGGCCATTACGCTATCTTGCAAGATTTATAATCACTGGCTATATCAAAGGAATAGATCAAACAAATACCAGATTAAGTTGTACCTACGTCTGCCTCACTTTCCACAAAACTCCACACTGATTGTTCCAGTGCTACTCATGCAATACAACTGTGGGGCAATGTGTTTTCTCTTCTCAAGGTTTTAGATGAGGAAAACCAGAGCTGCCGGAGCCCAAGTCAGAAAAATCCATGTAGTTCTTACAGCCTTCTCCATCTGCATGTGTTCTCAGCCTCAGCCATCTGCTGGGAGTTTGCAAGTTTAGGAGATGGGACAGGAGGATGGTCCCTGCCTCATCACACTGCTGGTCACACTGCTGCCTCATCACACTGCTGGGTCCAGTTGAACTTCTCTGCAACAGCTACACTTCTACTTGAGCCCTTTAGCAGCTTCTCACCTCCACCTCCAGGAGACATGGGCAGAAGGGGAAGATTTGGTTTTGATTTTTCCTTCCTACCAAAGGAAGGAAACCCTTTCTGGTTCAGTTTTTGGCACAGCTTTTCACTGGCTGATGATCAGCTTGGACACCAGAACACTTTCAAATGGAGTTCTGAGCAATGACTTCTGCTACTCTTAATGCCTGGCAGCTAGTCAGAAGCTTCTCCCAGGTCCCCCAGCTTCCCAAAGAGCCTCCTCACTCACTGTGAGGTTCCCTGTTGCCAGCTCTCACTGTATGGCAGGGCTTTGCTGGGGCAGCAGTGTGGAGCTGGCTAGCCCACAGCCCAGGTAAGACTTTCTCCTCCAGCACTTTGCAGCTCTGAGACCGTTAAAGCTTTCACATTCCTGAGGCTGAGCATCTCACAGTGGTTTTGGGAACAGGTTATTCTGCCTGCCTCTAGCTTGTTTTTATATTTCCAGGTCTCCCAGCTGCTCTACATGACCAGTAGGAGGGCTGGAGTCTGCTTCTTCCAGTGTGCGTAGTGGGACTGGGTCCCTACTTTGCTGTGCAAGCAATAATTTATTGCTCTCCTGGGTGAGGAGAGACTGGCTGTATGCCTGGGCAGTGGGGCTGGGACACAGTGGGTGCTCCTGCCAGCCAGGGTGTCAGGCAGGGTAGCAGAAATGCTTTCGTTCCAGCTAAGCGGTGTTGGAAAAGTGTTTTCTTTTCATCCTCTTTCTAATTTTGGGCTCTGAACTCAGTGCCCAAAACACACATACACCTGAGTCTAAAGTCCAGCAGGCCAAGATACATGTGTCATTATGGGGACTGCACAAACAGGAGCAGGATGGGAGGGAAGAGGAGCCAAACAATGGTCTCTCCCTTCTTTCTGCCCAATGTTTATTATGATTTTCATGTGTCTGTCCCTGGCTACCCTCAGGCATGTCGATGGCAGGTAGCGTTGAGCTGCACCTTCCTTGTTTAAGCCAGACCTCCTCTATCCACTCTATTTGACTGTTTTTCCCCTTTTAAAATTCATTTGTCAGATTTTCCATGATGGAAGACAACACAAGCAGCATCACTGCAGCTGCAACACAGCCCACTCCTGCTTGTTTCCAGGCTAATGTCACTACACCTCCCATCATCTGTACAGCACAAAAACAGGACCAGAAGCACAAAAAGAGGACCAGAGTCCTACATGGGGATGGGATGAGAAAAGAGCCTACCCATCCACAAACACAGCCATCTCTGCCTGAAGGATGTGGCCCCAGGACAGGATGCAACTAGGCAAGTAAAAATCCGACAATTCGTGAATATTTTGCAGACAGACCTGAAGATATTTTTAAGTTCTAATGGAAAATAATGTTTGATACTTTGCAAGTTAGTAATAACGCATTTTATCTATGTGACTTTTTTCTGAAAGGCAGGCAATGATATCACATTATTGATGGTATTCTTTGTATTCTGTCCAATGTCCTTATTTGCACCATTTCCCATCTCTTATGCCAATCACTCATTAATTGCTCGCTCATTCAGCCACATAGTTAAGTGGACAAGAATACAGACCAGTTGGACCTTGAAAATCAAGGGGTTTGTATTTAATATATTTTCACCTGTGAAGCAAGACAGTGATATTGGCTGAAAGTGGATGCTTCCACAGTGAGTTCCCTCTCTCACACTTCCCCAAAGAAGAGACCCCTACCCATCATATTTCACCATCTTGTGTGTCTGCACAGGCGCTGGGTACTGAACAGAGGCTGTACTTGCAGTAGTGCACAAAATACTACATTCAGCACACTAAAATTTTTTTAAATTATCACATCCTGAGAAGTTCCCTAAACATTCTTAAAATAGATTTTTCCATCATTTAGGGTCTCATGCAGAACCCTGGCTGATGAGACCTGGGAATCTGCTGTTAATTTGCTCATTAGGAGGTGTTTTTACGACGACTTTCAGCACTCGTGAGTTTTGTGCTCTTTCTAAAACACTCACTATACTTCCAGTAGCAAACTGCATGAGGAGACGAATGCTCTCTTGGTTGATCCCATTGATCCCCTAAAATCAGCACTAAATCCAGACTCCTTCATGGTCTCCTTCTGTCAATATGGTGCCAAGGCAAGACTCAAACACTTTCACATCCCCAGATATGCCATGACTGGAAAGTCCTGGGTTCAGAATAGACCTGAAGGAGCTTTTAACCTGTCTGTCCCAGGAATGCCTCCCACTGCCAGCCTGCATGTGCGCCAGCAGTGAGTCCTGGCCCCTGACGCACAGGGAGGAGCAATGTGGTGGGGAATGCCGAGGATGCCACAACAGGAAACACGGAGACATAACATGTCCAAGTGGGGTAACTGAGGCAGGCGGAGCAGGAATGCGATTACATGACCCCCGCGGGATTTGGCTGAGACGCCAGGGCGTGCTGAGCTCATTCCTCCGTCAGAGGGAGGAAGAGAGTGGAGCAGGTCTTGCTGTTTGTGTTTTATCAGATAGAACCGAATGGCATCGGCAAACATTGTGGTTTGGGGAAAGATGTGTTCCAGCACATTCCCCAGCTCCTGCTCTGTGTCCCAAAGTACTGCTAGCAGAGGGAGAGAGAGCAAGTGAAAGTTTCCAGGGGCACACTGGTGTAGGAGAGGGAGCCACCTGCCAAGGCTTGCCAGGAAGCCAGCAGATGCCAGAGGGTCAGGTTAATTCAGTGTGCAGGCTACACGGCCCTTTTATATGCTCATCCTTCAATGTGATCAGGAGTATTCCTTTGAAAGAGTTTCAGGTTTTTAACTTGAAAATACCACTTTCTCCAAAATAAAACTGTCCGTGGGTAGAAAAAAAAGTTTCAGTGTCAGCTAATGCAAATAGTCCCTTGTCAGTGGTTTCAACTCTGGGGAATCCTACACCAAAAATATTTTACTTTCAGTAACAGTATTATGAATATATAATATTTTTTACTCCATGCTCTATTAACATATAATATTCATAATAGAGCATGGAGTAAAAAGACCTTGAGACCCTATTAATGAATCATCTGAGTGCTCTTTTTGCAGGTATCTTAAGTGTTTTATGTGAAGCTCTGAGAAAACAGAATTACCAGTCCATCTGTGTAACATGGCTTGCTCATTCTTCTTCTTTCTCAGCCCAGTTTGGGATTATTCCTATCAGCCCCTTTGCATTTTATGCACAATTTCCCAAGTTCATCACTTCATTAGGAAACAACCGTGTCCAGCAACACAGGCAAGAGTAGGAGCAGATCTGAGGTGCTCACAGAAAAGGTGGGAACAAAATTTTCAGAAGTTTGGAAAACAGTTCTTATAGCAAGTGGTTTGGGCCAGTACCTGAAGCATCCCTCATGGCAGATCAGAATCAGTAAAGGGGTCCTCATCAAAACTACTTTGCCTCCCAGATATATTTCCTTTGAATGATTCCTGCTTTTCCCAGGTTGAGCACTGCTTATAGGTTAAATCAAGGTGGCTTGTTTCCCCTGCCTGGCAATACTGCAAGTCTTACATGGGTATCTGAGCAAGAAGTGAGATTGCTTCCAGTCTTCCATGCAATTCAGAAGTCAGGATGTTTATTTAAGTTTCTAAACTATATGGACCATGTCAGAGCTCTGAACTCTGCTGGAATTTCTGAAATGGTTGGTTATGGGTTTCAGTCCACATTGGAGAGGATTTAGGTGACTCTTGGTGAATTCATATTCCTGTCCTTGTCCTTCCTGGTTTTAAACTGTCACCTGCCAAAAACTTGCTGAGGTCAGCATTCAGTTGGTGGTCTGGCTAGTGGGAGAAGCAAAAACTGGCCTGAACTTCCCTCTTTTAGCTTTGCCTGGGCTTGGGAGTGCTGACATTAGTGAAAACTTGTTTTTATCAATCTTCAAAGCTGCTTGCTTGTTACTCAGGGGGCAGAGAGGCAGTAGACTCCAGCTGGTTAAAGTCACTTCTCTGACCACAGACTTTGACCCCTCCCCAAAATGCTAATTTCTAGTGCCAACCCAAAAAGGGTTGCTCAGCCCCTCTTCCCCTATCCCTACCCCTGCTCTTTGACAATTTAGATATTGCAACTCTTTTTCTTTTTTTTAAAATCAATTTATTCAACAGTCTCTCTTCTCTTGTTGTTATGTAACAAGCAATACACATACAATCTAGAAACACCTCAGAGTACCTTATTTATTTTTCTTTTACTAACAGGCTGACACTCCTAAACAGATGGCTGAAGAACAAACCCAAGCTCCAGGCTTTAGTGCTGAGTTTTACTGTATGGACCCTGGGATGTTTCTGAACTGGTTTCTTTGAGAAATGACGGAAGTCTCAGGGATGGTTCTGTGTGAGCAGTTGTGCTGGCTGTCCTCCTTCCCGTGCAGCCACAGCCAGGCAGCCAAAGGATCAGCTGTGAGTACTCCGAGTCCTTTTCCAGGAGGGACTGACCCATGTGGAGGTGAAGGATGGCAGGAGAGGCTGCAATGTGCCTGTGTCCCCAGTAGCCCTCAGCTGAGTTCAGCTATGCAGCTGGATCTGCATTACAGTAGCCCTGAAATGTCTCTTTCTGCTGACAGCTGAAGCTGATGCTGCACTGGGCCAGACGTTGCCTTTGCCCAACCACCAGTCAGTTTGGCCAAGATCTAAGGCAGGCCTTGAGGCCAGGCTGAGAGAAGAGGCAGGGTTATCCCCAGCTGTGCAGCCCTTCAGCAGAGAGCCAGCATTTACCACCCTGACCACAGCCGTGCTCCTGCACACAATAGCCAAGAAAACCTGCAAGAACCATAGGCTTAAAACATGCCCATGGGGAAGATGATTCTCCTCTGGCTCATTAACTCCTGAAAAGACTTTAACCAGGGCCAGCTTGCAAAAAAACCCCAACCCAAGCTCAATAACACAGAGACAAGAACACAGCCAGTTAGCTAGTGTATTTAGCTACTTCCCTAACCATTGTCCACCCTTATTAATGGTTAAACACTCTCTGTGTCATTGTTTGCTGTTTCTGGCCAATTCAGACTCTTTTAAGTGGGAGGAAGAGTGAAGCATGGAGGGAAACCAACGCCAAAGGCCTGCTGGTATTTTACAAGACACCCAATTAAATGGCACCTTACGTTACCTATAAGTGTCATTTGTTTTGCTGTTAAGGGACATTTATTAGAATTCTGAAATGCATGAATGAGCAGAGCTCTTAACCTTGCCTTGAGATTGGTGAATGCGTATTGTGCCTAACTCCCATCCTTCATACTTATGTGTTGTCTTTCCCTTATCTCCACAGCATCAGAGAGCTTCAGTTTTCTGCTTATTTATCTCCACGGTGTCCTGAGGACTTCTTAAAAGAATGAGATCTGACTAACACGTCCAAAGTCACATAAGAAACTGGTGGCAGTGCAGAGGGTTGATGGTTTGTTGGCATGGCAGGTGGGTGACAATGAAGTCCTTCTAGAGCACCTCAAATGTCACAGCAGCCCTTTGGCCTTGGGCCCCTGCCCTTCTTGCATGGGAGGGGTTGAAGCTGTGCTGGCCTCAAGCCCTCTTGGGTCTGGGTGCCCCATGGCTGCCCATGCATGGCACAGCTGGAGTCATGGGGGCTTTCCCTGGCCATGGGGCTGTGGCAGGTAACTCATGCCCCTGCTGAACCACTGATGTCTCTATCCTTCACTGAACTGGAACTGCTGAGTGGCAGATCTGCTAAACCACATTTTTTTTCTCTTGCAATCAGATGTTCAATAAGGATTAAGTCGAATCTACTACCTTAATTTCTTACTTCCTCACTTCCTACTCACACAGCTCAGTGGCCATGACATTGTGTTTGAACCAGGGATGAACCTGCTCTGGTAGATGAAGTCCCATTCCCAACCTTTGCCTCAGACTTGAACCAAACTTAACTTGACTCTTGTCGTACTATCGCGCAACACGAAACGTAGAGACAGAGTGCAGTCACGCTCGAGAGAAGGCAAGGAAGAAGGAAGTTTATTTTGGTTTTTATATTATATAGAGTTTTGGAAACGATTATTGATTGGAAGGTGAAGTTACCACTTCTCTAACCACATTGGTCAATGACAAAGTCTATCAAACCTTTCTCCTCCCAGGAGAAAGAATGAAAAACAAAAGAATAGTTAGAAAAACATGTGCATATTTACAAAAACAGTGTGAGAAACTCTATCACAAAAATAAAAACATCAGAAGGCTGAAAAAATGAGAGTGACAGACTCTTCAGTTGAGTTTGAAAAGTTCTTTCAACATTTTTTTCAACTTTTATGTTCCTCTGCCCTCTTTGGGATTTGACTGCAGGTAGAGGCACCTGAGGAATGCTGTCTTACAGTAATTTCTGACCCTGCTGATTAACCAGTCTTTCTGATTCTGGTTAACTCTGCTCATTTACAGGCCAAAAACCTGCTTGGGCAAGATTCAAACAAACATCCAGGCCAGCAGCTTCAAGTGCTCTCATTCACAAGTGATCAGTCAGAAATCTCTCTGCTGAGTTTGGGGCACCGACATCAAAGGTACAGCATTTTTCATTGCATGACCACACTGACGTCACCGCTGCAAACCTGATGTAGGATGGAATGAGCAGATCCTGCCAGTTTTCACCGCCTGGATTTGGCAGCATGCAGAGGTTTTGTGATGAGCTCTACCGGAGGTGAGGTGATGTTGGACAGCTGTGACAACCCCTCTGTCAGATGTGGCACTCAATAACCTGACCTCAGGGACAACACCGAGGCTTTCTGGGAGTCCATCGCTAAACTGTCATGCTATGTAAATAGCTCTGTGCTTTCTTTTTCTTTTTTTTTTTTTTTCCTCCCCTTCTTCTTGCTCTTTTGTCTGACAGACAGCCTGGTTCACTGAACGGTATGCTGGGAAGATGGGCTGATATGAGTGCTCTTCCATGCAAAGACATCCAAAATTTTGTCTTGGCCTGTCTTTCCTATTCCAGTGCTGATCTACTACCATATGCTCCTGCAGATGCTGCTGTGGTTCTTGTCTTGCCCTGAGAATTTACTGAGCCTTGGATGGGCTGAGGGAGGTATGAGGGCATCAGGACCACCCAGGGCATGGCTGCCACATGTCCTTACAGCACTCAAACATCCGAGCAACAAAACAATATGCAGTAGATAATAAACCTTTTGCAGACAATTAAAAAAATCAGCCAGTGACATTTCAGCTGGCCAGGATGGCTTGAGCAGCTTCCACCTGCCTTGCCCTGCCATTGAGATAAGGCCCATCTTGCACTGCCAGAAAAGTAATTGAGGGGCAAGAGGGAAGTGGCGGTGAACATTCTTATCTTTAACATCTGTTAATGAAAGATCATTTAAACAACTGCAAAAGCAAGAATGGTCTCTACTTCAGCTTCCCAAACCCACGGTGCCACGGAACTTTTCAGAACTGTGCTCCCTGTAGGATGGCACTGCCAGGATGAAAGGGCAGTTTAGTTTCAAGCAGATTATTGCTTCATAGCACAGGGGATACAGGGACTTCAGGGCTTGAGTCTGAGCTTGACAGCCCCCCCATACACATATCAGATGTCCTAGTCCAGCCTCCAGCCCTCCTTCCCTACCACAACAGCATAAGTACAAACCAGCCAGAGTTGTTGCTTAAAGGGAGAGCTGGCTGATACCATTTTGATGGTGGAGTACGTGCATCTGGATGGATGCCGTGTACAGCAGGACCCTCTGTTTCCTGAGAAAGAGATGAAAGATCAATTATGGGGCATGAAAGTAGTGATGCCTCCAGTGAGACTGAGAGTTTCTACAGCTCTGCCTCAGGCAAAGTAGCATCGAGTCCTTAAGGAGGCTGCTTTGCTTCCTTGTTGGTTTTTTTCCTGCTTCTCAGGGGAGACATGGTGAGGTGAGTCCCAAGATTATCATCTCCCTGCAAGCAGCAGCCACATCACCTCCTGTCCACCATGCTCTGAAACCAGATGAAGATTCCAGGTCCATTGCCTGGTTGCCCTCACAGAAGTTGCCTCATAGAAGCCTCATCAGCTTCTTCATCTCACTCCATAGGAAAATCATGATGGAGCACAGCTGTTTCTTTATCTCAACTGACTTCTCTTTCTCCCTTCTCCCTCCCTGCAACTGCCCAGGTTGTTTGTTGGCACCTCCACTGTAGTGTCAGTGCCAGTGTGCAGCAGAAGGGGATCTCATCTCTGAACCATGCTGGATTAGGAGGTGGGAGTCAGCATTTTTCTTCCAGCAGATACCATCCAACCTTGACCTCCACCATCTAGATCTGCAGATCAGTGCCCCGAAGCAATGTTCCTCCTTGACTCTGATATTTCCACCCAGATGATCATTTTAGCTAGTAAAGAATTTTTCTAACATATGAAGAAACAAAGACCTAGCAAACCAAAATATAACTAGTGCCCAGCTGCCTCTTTATCTGGCTGTGCTGTATTTGCACAAGCTGAAGAACTTTGTGGTGCCAGGAGGGATGTGATAGTAGTTCTTTGTCTCATAAATTATTTTGGCCCAGTCTTGCCCCGGGAGATAGGACTTGAGAGCAAGAGCTGGCAGCATGGGTACTGCTCCCAGCTTTGGCACTGACCTGCTGCGTGACCTTGGACAACTCACTTCACCTCCCCTGAGCTTCTGTTTCCCCTCCTCTCCTTTGTCTGCCTTGTTTATTTGGACTGTCAACTCCTAGAGAAAGGAATTCAGCCTCTCTGGCAGCTTGAAGATTGCATAGCATGACAGGAGCCCAATCGGACTTGCTTCTGGGAGGTACCACAGTAAAAAAGTTCATAATGATGACTAGAAACTAGCATTTGCTAAACAATTGTCTGGGAGTTTTTGCTTATTAAGGGGCATACGTGAACTAGCAGAATATCTTTGACAGTTCAGAGAGCTTGTCCAGGGATGACAACTGTTTTGTTCCTTTTCCATGGCCACACTGAAGACCATATCTACCAGCCCCATAAATATTGACATCTTCTCCCTGTCCCAGCTGCACAGTGGGAGGAGTGGGAAGTATCTGCCAAAGAAAAGGGAATGTTTGTTGGAGGTAATGAAGAAGGCTTCTCTTGGAGTCCTCCCCCTCGCAAACATCTGGACAGATAACAGCTCTTGTGAGAAAGGTTGAAAGAGGTGGGGAGGCCTCCTGGAAAGGGCAGGGAAGCACTCCACTTTGGAGCTGGTTAGCACCAAAGGCAGAAAGGTCGAGAGAGACTGTGGGGGTTAATGCAGGCCCTGTCACCCAGAAGTCAGGGATGGAACAGAGGCCACCAAAAGCCTATGGGGCAGATCATCTTTAGGTGAAACCACAAGAGCCTTGATCCCAGAATATGCGTCTTTCAGGCAAGTGCTTCAACTTTGAAATCCATTTTACCCTCTGGATGGTATCAAAAAGTGTAATGAAGGGCTTGCCTTTGCATTCATGGCTCTTCAGGACACTCCATGCTCACCCACTGGCTTCTACTCTGCTCAGAGTCCCCATGGCAGTGCCACTGCTGTCCCTCAGCCAAAAGCATGGCTTCTCTTCCTGCTAAGCAACCCACAAGGACATCATGATAGGCCAAGAATCACATTGTTTGTGCTACATGCCACTCCACAGATATAGCTAAGAGCAAATTGTTTCTCTAACATGCCAAGGATGCTTTCAAAAAACCTCTTGCCCCACTACCCCTTCGGCAGTAGCCCTCCAGCCTGACAAACTCCACTGGAACACTTGTCAGCTTTTAAAATGTCTTGAATGTATTGGCCTAGCACTGGTTTTCTCAAGCCCCAGTGATACAGAGGGGTCTGCTGGCAGCAGTGTGGAAAGCAGCTCCTTAAGTGATGCTTTCCAGCTGACAGGACTGGAGGGCAGGCACTACCTGCTCTTAGGGAAGAAAGCCAATCCAGTTGTTAATCCATCAACCAGAGGCCGATGCAGAATTGTTCCCCCCAGTGCTGCTTTCCAGTGCTTTGTCCATTTATGCCTGTGCTGGTGAAGGTCCTTCCCCTGCCTGCCTGCCCCCTCAGAAGCATCCTTCTGGGATGAGTTCTTCCTACCCTGGCAATGCCTGGGAGTGCACTGAGGCTTTTTCTGTCTCCAAATGTAACAGGTGGCATAAAGAAGGCAAAAAATAGGAAAGATGATCTAAAAGAATAAACTCCACCTGGCCTTAATTCCCTACTCCCCACTGCAACAGGAGCTTTTGACACTCACACATGGAAGAGGACACATGGAAGAGCAATGCTCAGGTGCAGAGCGAGGAGGAGTGAGGATTTCCCTGTGCATTGCCACTGATAGTGATTACAGATCTGTTTTGCCACTGCACCCATCTTGCTGCACAGCCCGAGGCCATCACCACACGAAACAGGTAAAGGGTGGTGGGTGCATATTTAAAGGAAACAGAATAAGAGAAGAAAAAAGTCTGTTTTTTACAGCTTGTAAGTTGCTGTTAAGTAATTACTCCTTTCCATGGCAATCGCTGGGGCTCAGAGACCACGACAGACCTGCAGTTGCCAGGGTCTGAAGGGTGAAATTCCTGTGTCTCAGTATCCAAATTCTTCAAATAGTCCCTCCAATTTTTATGTTTTCATAAAGGCATGGCCTGCTGCCGGGTGACCTGGAAGAGGCATCGCAGTGCTTTGTCAGCACACTCGCCTCACTGCAGAAGCTGAGGACCAAGTTGTCTTATTAATCATTTAAAAAGTGGGGAGGAAAAAAAAATAAAAGGCGCAGTTCTGGCTAATTGTAGGGGGGAAAAATGAGGTCAGAGTTCATTTTTTTCTCTGCTGTTGCTTCACAGTTCACTGGCTGACAAGGAAAGCAAGATAAGAAGAGACTGGAGATAGTTCAGGGAACAACCTCCCTCTCCCAAGGAGAAGTGGGGGAGTTCAGGTTTCTGATATGGATGGAGAGGCAACTGTGCTGGATATTGAGCCACAGGACTTGGCAGAGGGGATGCCATAAGCTACTCCAAGAGGGAGCGGGGGGAGGGGGGGGTTTGGCATGGTGCTCATGGAGCAAGCATGTCTCATTTTTTGCCACCCCATAAACGTACTGACATTGGTACTGCTTGCAGGGAAGTCTGAGTTGAGAGGAATTGGGAGCCTCCTGCACCAGCAGCCATGCAGGATTTCAAGCAGATACATTTAATTCAATTGAAGCCTCAGGGTTTATCCACTCTCCATTTTTTTTATTTCTTTTTAATTTATGCAAAAGTATAGACTGGAAGCGGAGAGCAGAGCCCTGGTGCTGCTTCCTGCTCTGACACTGGGCTGATGATACAGCAAAGCCTGCCAAACCACCCTTCCCTCATTCTGTCCCCTATGGTTGCTTCCACTATGAGCGGCGACCGCTGGGGTAACCGAGACCTCCTCAGGAGCGTGAGATCCAGAATCATTCATTTTATGGGGCCCTCCTGCGAGAGCAAGGGATTTGTTACCCTGATTCCTGCTGGGGAAGCGCTCCCACAGCCACAATGTGAAACACAATACGGCACGGACTCTGACATCCAAGCTGGGTTATTTGAGGCAAGTTTGTTACACGGGGCCTATGCAGCACAATTCCAGCAGTAATTATCCAGGCTCCTTGCACCATTCTGGCCAGTTAAATGCTAACTCTGGCCTGAAATCGCAAAGTCACTGGGAAAAGCCGATGTGCTGTGCTTGGCTTTAGGGGAATAGAGGGAGGTAGGGGGTCAGGAGAAGGAATCACAACCAGGGGGTAGCTGTTTAGTGAAGACCCCAGTGCTGGGGATGTGGTCTAGGGATGGGATGTTTGCCTCTGTGAGCATGAGCAGTGGGTTGTGGCAGGTGGCTTGGGACTTTCTTCGGCAGTGGCTCTCATGGAAATTCCAGTGTTAATGAGAGAGGTAAGCTTTCTGCTACAGAAATTGAAGTGATGCCTAAAACTCCTAAGGTCAGGCCAGGGGGTCACAGCAGTCTGTAAATCTCTGTCCCAGGGCTACTTAGCTTAAGGAGACTTATCTGCAAGATGTTGCCTTAATAGTAGGATCAAAACTAAGGTACTGAGTGTCTTTTTTCTGCCTCAATTGAGCACATGCAGAGCAGGCAGGGATTGCAGGGGAAGTGTGAGGTGAGAAAGGTGTTGTCAAACTCTGGTTCCTGAAGGTTGCACAAGCCCAGCATCACTGGTGGTGTGGTAGAGCTGAAGGCTGAGCAGGTAAAAGGCAGGTGGGCCATTTGTGCCAGTCCCCAGACAAACATGAATAACCAGCAGCATTCCAGCATGGTTTGAGACCATGCTTCAAAACAGAAAACAGCTTCTGGAGAGCCTTGGAATGCTAAGACATATAAGAAGGAATAGTGGATAAAAAGGGCTGAACAGAGGACTATAAACATCTACAAAGATATGTTTCCCTGCCCCTCCAGCCAGGATACCCATCCCTTCCCAGCCCTTTTTTCCACTAATGCAGGATAATTCCTAATTGCTTTTGCTATGGAAGTAATGACATGTCAGGGTGTTTTCCTTTCTTCTTTTGGGTTTTTTTTTTCCTTTTGGCAGGGACAACAATCAGGACCCTTCTGCATTTAGACGTGAAGGAAGAGAAGGAAAACCGTCTTGTTTTCAATAAGACAGGGTCTCTTCCTCTGTTGCTCAACTGCCCGTTTGCACAAGGCTTTCTGGCCCTGTAGTAGCCTGTTTCCCTGGAGAGTACAGTCAACATGGGGAGGCAAGGCAGTGTTGGAAGGTAGCCTGAGGATAACAGGCGTTATAAAGAGGAATTTTTTTCCCTGCTGTTTTTGTTTGTTTTACCACAGAGGCTCAGAGGAGCTGGCCAAGAGCCTCACACAGCAGGTGCTGCCTGGGAATGCAAGGGGAGCAAAATTCCTACTAAATGGAAGCATTATTTGACACCACTGCCTTTCGCAATCTTTTTCTTTTGTTTCAGACAAACTCCAAGGCCGCCTGGGCTTTGCGGTTAAAGCTGAGTTGGACTCTTCTGCAGGGGAAGAAAGGGAAGTAGTAAGGGTGTCCCCAAACATGCCAAACACTTGGGTGACAAGAGACCAAGCCTTCTGGAAACAATACTGCTGGGTTCCCACAGAAGTAGGAAGAAGGCCTAAAAAAGAGAAAAATCACCTTTGGCTCCCTCACAGTAGTGTTATACCGTCTTCCTTTTTTTCCCTTTTTTTTTCCTTTTTTTTTTTTTTTTTTTGAGTGAAGGAGAGCCTAAGCCTGCACACCCACACCAAAATGCTTTTGATATTTGGAGATCTACAGGAGTGTGTTGCTACTCTGGCCAGCTTGCTATTGTCTACCATGGCTGTTGCAAGACTCAAAGAGAGAGTAAGTGTGGCTAAAGGAAAGCAGGATAACTCCTTCCTTTACCAGAGGCTTCCACTGTGGCTCAGTCCTTCAGCTCCTCTAATTTTCTTTTGGACTTCAGCTCCTTCCCAGTAAAACTGGCAGAATCCATGGGGGGGGGTCATGTATAAGCAGTATGGGATGTGTAACTATTTCATAAATGATGGAACAGTGTTAAAACCCTGAAAGAAGGAAATCGGAATCTTCCAGAAATTACAGGCTTTGCAACAGACTTTACATTCTTCTAGCTTTTTGCAAGCAACCAGGGTGCCTCCGTCCAAATGCTCCCCTCCTACCAGCAAAAATGTTGTTTCAGAGAAAGTCTCATTTCTTGTAGCCTTTTGGACACTTTCGGTTGCCAAAATGACCCTGCAGAAGTGACAGCTCATTTCCAGAAGCCTTCAAAAGGTGCAGTAACTGTCCATGCCTGTGTGTTCAGGTGCATCTGTCTCATGGTTGTCCTCTAGCAAAGGGACAGTGTTCTGGTTTGCTCTACACCTTGCACACTGGCTTTGTGCTCACTGATGGAGCCCTGCTGTGCTTCTCCAAGGCTGGTGCTATTAATATTAATGATCTTCGCCCCCTTCCACACCGTTGTTCCTGGGGGGCCAACAGCCCCAGCCTGGATGCTTTTAAACAGCTCTGTGTGAGACACAGCCTCATTCCTTAGCTGTAAGTCTTTAGGATCACCCACCAGCTCTCCAAAACAAGTTCAGAGCATGACTTGCAGCCACACAGATGGTGTGGCTCTTCAGGCCCAGAGGTAAAACCTACAATATTAGCAACACAGTGGATAGGTGGTACCCACATTCAACTGGCATTTCTCCCTGCCAGTGTCCAGCTACTGCATTCCTCAGCCCAAACAGCAGCTTTCTTGAGTTTCTTGTACTGCAAAAGATGGAGAAATCCACATGAGACAAGTATCTGATGCTTCCCAGCTCTTCCACTGCTATTTATTGAGTACACTAAAATTAATGAAAACCAAAGACACTTGAATGGAGCGCAGAAAGTCATAAAGTTCAGAAAATGAAAATCGAAATGAGCCTTTTTCAGAAGGCCATTTGTATATCATTAAAATTTCTGCCCGCTCAGAAAGGGGAAGGAAGCAAAACTTAACAGCTTCTGGTGTAAATTTGCAATGGTGAGAAAAGTATGTCCTTGATAAATAGCCAGAAGGACAAGCTGCTGCCATGATCAAGCTCTTCAGGATCAGGAGTTCCAGTGAATGGTATAGCTACTGAAAAATAGAAAGTATGTTGAATAAGGCTGCACGAATAGTTTCAAAGATGGAAAATATGCCTTGATGGTGTGAAACACAGATCTATCTCCATGTCAAAAGGGGATGGGGAGACTGTAATAATGTACAACACATCTGTGCAGAGAGATGGGTGAGGTGTTCAGTAGTCCTTTGGCAAGATTGGTCAGAGCCCTTGATTCAACAAGAAATGTCTGTCTGGTTTTTACATCATCAAGTTCAATTTCTGTTCATTTTTCTAAATGAAAGTATTTTGAAAAATATTTTTTAAATATCCCAAGTGAATTTTTTCTGTATTAGTTAAGGATAAATGATAATGCAAACAACAGTGCAAGAAGTTTTTAAATAGCTAAAACTGCAGTAAAGTTGACTCACAAATACTTCTGATATATCAGCTTTTTGTCCAGATGCCAGGATTTAAAAAAACCAACTCCAAACTTTGAAGGATGTAGCATGCCAGGCAATGCTGCTCAGTTATGAAGCAGAGAAAAGTGTAAAGCTGATGGCTACATGCGAAGCCAAACAAAAACGGATTAGAAACGAAGCACATTTTTAAATTATTGTGAGCGTTAAAATCAAGTAATTTGATGGGTCTCCAACTTCTGATGTGTTCAGACTCCCGTATATTGGTATGTCCAGAGCTGGATATTTTTCTGGAAGATGCAGGAAAGCTACTCGGCTCAGTACTGGGCTAATTCACTGCAACCGAATGGCTTTGAAATATAGGAAGTCGTACCAGATGTTCTCATGGTTCCTTCTGGCCTTAAATCCTGTGATTCTATGAATGAGTTTCTGAATCTGCAAAATCCGAAGTCCTGAGAATACAAACATATGAGTAGAGTTATACTGCTGGCCTCCACATCAGAAGAAAGATATTGAATGTGCATTGTTGCAATAAATCAAAGAAGCAGCTAAATCAGAGCTGTAATAAAAGTCAACGGCAGATCTTTGTGCAGAAATTGGTCATATGTCATGTGAGGACAAGGTTTGGAGATGAGATTTCTCAATGTCTGAAATGACTTCTTCTGGAAGCAGCCCCTTCCAAGCACTGTGGTGGAGATCCTCCTTCAGATTTGGTCTTCTGTGCCACACAGGAGCTCGTTTGACAAGTGACGATCAGTGAGGCACTGAATGCTGCTGACCACAGTGTAATTGAGATGAGCATCCCTGCCATGAAAACCAGCAGTGAGACATTCAAGTCAAGAGAAAGGGGTTTTGTTTTGCTGGGCTTCCTTAAGAGGAAGCATATGAAAACTGAGGAAACTGAAATCCATAGTCAGCAAGAAAGCTTACTCAGCCATGGTCTAAGCACAGTCACACCAGCTATGTATCCACCCACTCCCCTGCTCTGAAAATGGAAGAAGAGCAACAAGAACAACAAAAAATCTCAGAAGAATTATGATACTTCTGTGTCATTTAATAACACATCTAAGTAATCTGATTTATTCTGGGAGGAAATCCTCTGTATACTCCATAACTGGATTCAGATGACATGAGTGTGAGTATCATCACTGAAATTCCTTTTTGCCAGGCTCTGGAAGCATCTCCAGTTTCCTGCCCTCACCATCTCTCTCAGCTATGCCTCTGGCTCTAGCTGGAGAAGGCAGCAGAGTGGGCAGGACCCACCTGGGAACCAACATGTCTCATCAGCACAACACGAGGCGATTCCTAAGATGCATGGTTGATCACTGATGATGCAAATCTCCCTCCTTCATGCATGGAGGGTTCTGGACCCTTACACCATGGGCCCATTGCTTTAAAGAAAACCTTCAAGAAACAGACACTTGGTTTGAATGAAACACTCAGAAAAAGAACATGTGCTGCCAAAATTCTCCAGTGAAGCACCCTCATTATATAATACCAGGCTACATGTGTCGTGCAAAGTGCTGCCTGTCATTTGCAGAGGGCCCATTGATGCTCTAACGTCACCACCAATGTCACGCAACGCTGGGTGAAGCAACGAGCGCGGCGATGTCACCAGGAAATACATAATGCCAATGACAGTGGAACTAATGTAGAGGCGGTTATCCTTGCATTATTCAACACTTCCAATTGCTCTCTGGTTTAAGTGGCTATATGATGTAATAATATATAAATACTGTAGTGAAGGGTTTATTTATAGCCATCCTCAGTGTTACTGGCGAAAGTATTAATGCATTTTTCCCACGCTATGTTCATTGACCGCAGCCGTGCAACCCATTTTCAAGGGGCTGTGTCAAAAGAGTGTTCAAGCCATTCCTCAGTCAGAGGAACAGGTGAACAGCAAACGCAGCAAGGGAAGTAATCAGCTTTAAATATGGGAATGAAAAAAGAAACAAAAACAAAGCAAAGAAGTGTGGGTGAAGAGAGGACATACCTCAAATGGAAAAAGAGGGTTAAAGTGTCTCTAAAGCTGGCAACTACTTTCCAGCCTGGGGACCAATGGACTTCAGGGAGAAAAAGACACACGTACCTAGCTCTCATTTGAGACGTGAGAACTGATGGAGGGAGCAGGGGGAGTGATCAGACCCTGGACCAAAAGCAGCTTCAAGTCTTAAAAATATGGAGTGATGCCATTCACACTGCCAGAGTTGCTCTCGATTTCAGTGTTGGCCTTAATTGAACTTGCTTTTCTGTATAGTCCTTCACATCCTTTAACTTTCCAAACCACCCTGGAGCTCCCAGTAGCTTCCAGATGTTTTTTTCCTTATCCCTGACGATGGCATGGAGAGAAAAACAACAGGTCTTGAATGGTTGAAGGCGCAGGGTTTCAGAAGGACTATGTGGCTCTTGCAGAGACACACAACTCTCCCATTCCTACGCTCCATCTGCAAAGAGACTTCCCTTTCACTGTAAACACAGTAAAAATGGGAAAAAGCAGAAAGAAAAAATCTTTACTTGTGGGAGAAATGTGTGATTTCATCACTGCAAAGTGTGGGTTTCTTGGGATGTGTAGAAGAATCCACAATTACCTGGAGAGACAAAGTGGTGGAGATGGGGCTTCTGGCCTTCTGGCCTTTCCTCTTGTGCTGCACGAGGTCCTGACCCACTCCTGAGCCCCTTCTGTTATTGCAGCTCCATTGCTGACCTAGGAAGAGATGCTTTTCAGAAATTCACCTGCTACCTGCATTTCCCCTACTTAGGGAGGAGCTTTCCCTGTCTTTGACTTAGTTCATCATTCCTTGCAGGGTGTACCACATATTTCCTTTAATGGCTCTTTGAGTGGTGAAAACAGGGCCAGGCTTGTAGAGAAAATGTCAAAATTTCTCCACCCAGATTAGGACTTCCCCATTCATCTTTCTTAAAATTTGCCATTCTCAGAGCATGAAAATCCCGTGTATCCATGTGGGCTTTGAGTGCGAAGCAGAGCAGGAAATGGGGCAAGAAATGGAGTGACAGCAGGAGGGGATGTATCTTCCTCCACTGCATTGGCGTGCTGCCAGCAAGTGCAAGAATCTGCCTTTTTTTTCCCTGTTTCACAACAGAACTGCGCTGTAAACAGCATTCATCACACAGGGAGTTCCACTTAGAAATGGGTGAATGCTAGAAAAATACTATTTACAAGTCCTCCCTCAAATAAAAACCATGAGTTTATTTTGGCAGCGGCAGTGATTCTCCAAGTGATTGCTTCTGGCAAGCGCTCAGGCAGGTACAACAACACTTGCTGAAATATTCAGAGGAATGGGACATGTTGCAGATACTTGTGTAAATGTGAACTGTGGGACAAACACTTGTGCAAATCTGTCCAGTGAGGGGTTTGCATGACTGGTTTTGATTGCTGCTTGTGGGTTCCAGACTCCTCGAATCAAAGCAGAGAAGCTCTGCCACATGACGGAGGTAAACAGGGACACACGCAGAAACTCACCAAGAAGAGTACAAATGAAAATTAACAAAAAAAGGCAATAACAAATAGTTGAACTGCAGTCTGGCAGCATAGTTTACAACCAGCCCAAAGACTGAGAAACGGCCAAAGAAACCATTCACGTAATGACGGCGTGTCAAACACATCTGTGAAGTTCCTGTAGCATTTGCAAACAGCAGCCTAAATTCCGCAGGATTTACTTGGAGCAGTTGATGAGATTGAAATCAAGAGAGCATGCAAATATCTTGCTGGAACAGGGCCAGGAGACAGGACTACAATTGCATGGTTAATTGAATTTGGCAAGCAGTCGCCCAGCTATATTTCCTCCGGGATTGACATGTGGAGTAGATCGATTGATACTGAAAGAATTAAGGATGAGGATTACAGAAAAAAGAAGATCTGACTGGGTGGGCTCACCAAGGTGGGCAGATGGGTTAATGTTCAATAGGTGGCAGCTACGAGCAGAGATCCAAAGCTGGTGTCACCTCAAATTGCTCCCCATCTTCCAAACACTTCTCCTGATGCAGACAGAGACTTAACCATATGCTGGCTGTAACTGGTGTGTCCACATGTGAAAACAATTGCAAGGCTGGAAGGGCTTGGGTTCTGTTTTATTTGCATTGTTCATTATCTACAAATGCAATTACCAAGGGATAAATTAAATTAGGTTGTAGCATTATTTTGAACATCTTTGCTGGTTTGCTTTACTTCAGATTTTCTGAGAGGCCAGTGTTTATAGTTAAAAGTACAACTTGGCAGAAGTACAATCAGGAGTGAGCAACACATACCACAAACAAAACCATTAAGACCATTTAGAAAATTTTTGCAAAAGACAATCAAGCGTTATGGGACTAATTTCCCACTTGGTCACCATGATTTTATGTCAACATTAACACCATTGACTTCAGCTGCACCCTACAGGCACAAAGCTTGTGTGATGGGGTGGGAAACTGGCCCAGTTTAGGATTATGTATATCGTATTATTTAAAAGACAAAGAAACAAATCCCAGGAGTGTGTAAGTATGCTGAAGTCTCTGAATGTAGACTTTTCCCACTGAAATAAAAAACAGAGCATCTGTGTACTGGGAGAAGTGGAATCAGGTGTCCTCTACCTGCCATTGGCAAGGCATGGCCATCAACAATGCACTTTTTGGGGCTGGATGTAGAGTGTAGGACAGGATGGATACTCTGGAAAATAGAGACATGACTTAAGAGAAAGGTGTGTCTTCCTCCCTGAGAACCTCCTCCCCCAGTCCTAAATACCTTCTTATTTCTCATTACTTCATACACTAGGATCTATTTTTAATGCTTCTCAAATTAGTAATAGAATTTTTTTTTCCATATGTGTACGAATATAGAGATACGTAAACCCAAAGAAAAACAGGAGGTGTTTTCTACCTGGTTGATCATTGTTTTGGGGTTTTTTTTTATTTTAGGTCTTTTGGAAGTGCAATTATATTAGACATGCTGGGCTGGGCACTAGGATGAGTAAAACAGTTTGGGAGTAGAAAAGGTTTGTGAATATTTCAGGATAATTACTAACAGTTTAGTCCCAGACCCAGAAAAAATATTAAAAAGAAAAAAAAAGGAAAGAAAAAGAGAGAAAAAGAGAAAAAAAGAGTTTTGCCTGTTACTGATTTCCTTTTTGGTTTCAGGGGCCATTGTTTGTTTTAATGACAGGAAAAGAGAGCTGTCAGAAGACATTTGCATAGTGCAAATAGGGTCACAAATCAGAGGGGCTGTGGAGGTCGTATAGCAGTGAGCTGGCACCCATCAGTTTGCAGCTATTAGGACCAGGTTGTTTTCTGTAGTAATGGGGAAAAGCTGATAGTTTTTCCACATGCAGTTGAGAGCTCAAGCAATTTTGGGGAAGAAAAGCTTCCCACTTGCAGCAGAGTCTGCTGGGCTCTCGTGAAGGCGTTGCTGTTTGTTTATTTTCCTAGCTGTGTGCTTAAGATGCATTCTTTGAAAATTTAGCTGATGGGTCTGTTTGTATAGACTGCACTGCTGGTGAGTTAGACCAGGGGTTTGTGTTCATTTGGGAAAAGAGAAAGAATCCTGGCCATCAGAAATGTTTACTATATCAGGAAATGAATTCACTACTTGAGGGTTCCAGTGGATATAAAACAAAAATTAAAACAAGAGCCTTGTATAAACCCACTTTGTATTGTCTCCTCCATAAACAACCCCATACATGACAAAGCTCGGAGTGAGTGAGAGAGGTAGTTTTATTGGGGCATGTGGAAGTGAGTTAATTGCTGTTGTTTTTTGATTTTTTTTTTTGCACATGTTGGTGAGTTTGAAGTGAAATCTGGTTGTCTTTTCTTTCTCCCATTCCAGGGAGAGCTGAGCCTTTGCTGAGAAATAACACTAGGCAAAATGACTTCAAGCTGTCACCATTACACAACCTAAACTTTATTTCTTCATTAATGCATTACAGAGCAAAAAAACAATGAGAGCATTCCTCTGGAATGTGTGTTTACTGAGCACAAAATGATATGTTTACTGAAATAGCAGTTGCTGCCGGGTTACCCAGTGGGAGAGAGCTCTCTCTTACCACACCGGTCCGAGATCCCGGTGTCGCTCTGCTCCGCGGCCTTCGACGCCAGTGATCTCCCCCTTGCCAGGAGGGTCCTGTGGGAAAAAGCAGTGGTGCTGCTGGCCAGAGCTGAGGCTCAGCATCATCCAGTGGTACCTTTCTGGTGGCTCCCGCAAGCCCTGGAGGAAAGGGGGAAATGGAGGGGGATTTCAAGGCATCCTTTTCTGGAAGAAGCATGAGTCAGAGGAGAAGGGGCTAAACCCAGGATTTCAGGGAGGGTGTTGGTGCTTCTCTTGCTGTGGGAGTGGGAGAAATGCTTGGGGCAGGGGACAGGTGCTGGTGCCATGTGGATGAAGACTCCTGCCTCAAAGAATGGGCAGAGGTGGTGGCTGGGGAGTGGCAGAGCAGCTCCTGGGTACAGCAGCACTGGGGGGATGTGCTGGAGGAGGAAGGGTGGGAGGGCAGGTGATATCCTTTGCGGTCACAGTAAGGAAAACACCATTCCTGATGGCCGGGAGGAGATGGGCATGTTGCAAATGCCCCAAAAAAAATCAGCCAGGGAAGGGAAGAAAGGGAGTTAGATAGACAAAGGCAAATAAAATCAGTGAGGGATGTTTCTCCTTTATCCCAAGAGTCAAAGCAAACCATGTGTCTATTAGTACATGTGTACATACGCAGGTGCACACATGCACACCCTCCTATGCACCCTGTCTCCTAAATTCAAAGGTAGTTTGTTCTTTTGTCTTTATTCCACTAGGATTCAGACAGCAAAAAAACCCAATAATTAAGAAGCTTTTGCTCAGCACGACTGCCATGCAGACATCAGGTTGGCTGCAGCACTGTTTGGTGTGGGTACGGCTCTCCAGTGATTCATAACCAGCCCAATAGGAGCAGGGTTCATCAGTGCCCCAACCAACAAAAACACAACTGCAATGTTTTCAGTTCTTCCCTTCTCCTTTAAAGAGAAATACACACACACATGCAGAGGAAAAACAGAACTAGAGAATGCTTTCTAACCTGGTACAGCGTATTACTCTGTTTCAGGGATGCTGTTACTCATGCATCATTCATGACCTTGACAAAACTGGGAACAAACAGTCCCTACAATCTTGATCGGACCGAGCTGAACTTTGTAGAGTTTTCCAATCTGAAAAAGCCCAAATAGGAAACATCCTTCCCCACTGTTAGCTCCTGTAATTGGCAGCATACCAGGCAGTGTCCTTACCCTGATCTCCTTCTCTATTGATATTTTTGTCCAGCAGTGACTGCAGGGCAGGTGAAGGGATCTGCAAATGTCATGTGCTGTCATCTTTCCACTGGGTTGCAGCAGAGACCTCAGAGGCTCCGTGTTGGGTCAACTTCCCCCATGGTGGCAAAGATCCTGGAAACGAGGAGGAAGTTGAACCCAAACATCGTCTCTGCCTTGGAGGTAAAAGCATTTCCTTGTTGAGATGGCCTCTGTTCTGGTTACTGTGGTGTTCCTGCTTTTTGGTGTCTTGTTTGACACCACAAGGATGGGGGGGCACTGCTGCCAGGAGAGCCAGAGGCATCTCCTCCCCCCAACATTTCTTGGTGAGGAGAGCAGGGGAAGTCATAGAATCAAAGAATCATTAAGGTTGGAAAAGGCCTTTAAGGCCATCAAATCCAACTACCAAGTCCTTCAGGGTGTCTCCAGCTGTGGCTGAGAGGGGCTAGGAAAGTGTGCTATTTGTATATGTGCGATGAATGCATCTCGGCACCACACTGAGAAGGATTGACAGGAGCTGCAGAAAGGCTGAGTAAAATTTTCCAAAATACCTAAGTGATGTGGAAGCCTCCTGTCCTATTTTTAAAATGTGACTGAAGCATGTGAGACCCAGAGCCTTAAAGGTACCTCTGCAGATAGATCTTTAGAGCTGGGCACCTAAAAGAGCACCTCCATCCCACTGCCCTGATGATCCATCCTCCCCAATCTGGGGTCCTATCCCCTCTCAGTCACATCATTTCAGACCCTCACACCCAACAGGAGGTTCCTTCTTCTGCAAGTCCTGCAGGGACCTGCACAGACCTCTCTGTCCATCCCACAACAGAGATCTCCTCTCTTTCCTTCCACTGGTCTCACCAGAGATGCATTGTACTTGGGTTTTGCTTCCAGCCATGCTGCCCCTGGGGTTTTCTTCCACCTTCTTTCCTTTGCTTTTGCAGGAACCCCTGCTGGGTGGTAATTCCTCTCCAGCCCAGCCAACTTCCAGCTGGGACCCAACCCTCCCAGCTGCTGTGTGTGGGCACATTGCTCACAGCAGAACTTGTAACTCCACAATAGGAAGCAAGGTGAATTTAGCTGTGTCTTTTCCTGCTGGCCAGTGGGGTCTGTGAGCTCAAGCCCGGATGGCTTGGCCCAAAATATCTCAGGCTGCTTCCTCAGCAATGAAATGTCTCCTATTTATTGCTGCTGATTATTGCTAACGACAAAGGCAGGTGGCTGGGGACAGCAAAAGGGGAATGGCAAGGCTCAGAGAGATGGGAGAAGATAAAAAGGTCAAAAAGCAGTTATTTTAGCTGCTGGCTTTGTGCAATTTTGGAAGCAGAGGACTGTTTGCATTAGATGTAGAAAGCACAGGTTTTAGCTGCAACAGCACACTCTTCCCACTCCATGTTTTTGCAAAACTTTCTGCCTATTTGTAGCACCTCCTGCTGTATTGCTCACACCAGCCCTCCTCGCTCAAGAAATATACCAGAGCCGTACGTCGGAGCCGTATGTCTCATTGGCATAGCGAGACTTGAGCAGAATCTATTGCCAGAGGCAGAAATACTCTCATGGATGCAGCCAGTAGAATAGGTGGAAATTTTCCAAATTTCTTTTTGCAGAGGGAACATTTATCCCCATGAAAAATGTGGAGGGACTGAAGGGAAGGCTTAATAATGACTTTTATAACATGTCCTTTCCCATTTCTAACTTTTTTAAGTTGTCTTTTCTATCTTACAATGCCCTTGTGGAGCCCCTACTCTCTCACTGATGTCAAGGCAGGAACAGTGAGGAAAGAAATATTGTCACCCAAGCTGCGGTGCTGAAAGCTCCTTCTTGTCAGCACTGATACAAATAACCATATAGATACCAGGACGTGCTCCTAAAGTTTCTGTCATTGCGCAAGGGCCCTTCTGGCCTCTCAGCTGCTGCTGCAGTGCAGTGCTCCTGACATTCTTCTCCTGAGAAAATCCTTTCCCTATGGACCAGGAGATGGCATGGAGGTGCTGCTTCACAATGGTGCTGCTGTTGGTTAGGATGGAGGGAGAGGTGGGTAGGAGAAGATGAGGGCTTGCAGAACACCAGCAAAAGGCAGGCTGGGTGCTGGGAGCCTGGACACTTCAGCTGGCACTCAGCTGGAGTGCCCTCAAAAAACACCATCTCTACAGTGCGAATTCACCTGACTTTTAAATGCCAGAATGTCTATTTTGCTTCACTTTGAAGTTGCATGATGCTGGTAGAGCCATCAATGATTTGAGCTTGTTTCACCTGCTGAACCCTGGGGACCACCCCACACCCTTCAGGTACCATCAGCTACATCTCTTCTGCTGTGATGCAGCACTGGCCCTCACACCGGGGAGCTGCAGACATGTGGAAGCCACAACTGCTCAGATGAAGGCCTCTGATAATTATCCAGCCTCCCATTTCCCTGCTGCATGGACCAGATAGCTGCAAGCCAAGGCCGTTACTCAGCGTATCATCAGGTGTGTAGCTGTGTCCTGAGCACTCCAAATTGGCAGGGAGATGACTATTGGAAGGAAGCTGAAGCCAAAAGGGCTATGGAATCTGGCCAAATCTGCTGTCGATTTTAAAGCTGATTCTGCTGTTCCTCCCATGGAGCAAAACAACCATATTTTTCATTTTGCAAAGGATAAAGCTCAACAGGGCTTTTTTTTTTTTTCTTTTTTGGCTTTCTTTTTTGATTGCGCTTGCTAGGAATTTATTGAACACTGTTACATTATTCTTCTTGCTGTCAGGAAACAGGCTGACTGCCCTCACAAAGTTTGGCTACTGAGAAACTAGGCTGCATGGGGCTTTTTGGCCACTGGTGAGGCTACTATCTTAGATGGTGGCCTATGAATGTCCTTCAAACACTTGGCATTGAAGAGCTTTGCCATCAGCCTCTAGAAGTTCCCCCATCAGTGGGAGGTGAGTGGGTAGCACAGCTTCTGGGCCCAAAGAGAGCAAAAGACTACTACCATAAAATCTGTAACACAACATCTGCTTTGGTTTATACTCTCTGTGCTGCATTTCAGCCTCGGAGAGTGGCCTTGAACTGCTCGGGATGTGTGCTGCATGGGCCAAGGCTGCTGGGGAATGTGCCCCGTTCCCTGGCATTGTCAGCTCATCCCACAGGCTGAGAAATGCATAGTCCTTTGATGGGAAATTTTTAAAGCTGAACCCTCCTTCCCTATTCCTTCAGTGGTAAGCACGGGAAGAAAAAGCCTGCAGTATTTTCTTGGGATGAGGATGAGCAGCAGAAACAGGTTGTGAGAAGGGACATTAGCATGAACAGAGCAGCAAATTGCACGCATCTTTTACTCCCTCCTCCTAGTTATCCATCCCAATTTTGCACCTGACCCATCCACCTCCATATACAACAAAAATTTGGTGCTTTGCTACCTGCCTGCCATCCTCTTTCTGTGCTGGAGTGGGTCTCATTCAGGGGAAAATTCCCCTGCCCTGGAGAAACCAGAGCAAGAAGCAGTTTCCCTGGGTTTGTTCCATTATTCATTGTTATCCTCCCCTCGGGCCGCCCTGAACAATTTCCTTCCCCTCCCCTCCATGTACACCCTTCAAATGGTTTTAGAATATGGCACTGAAAAATAAAGTTTAAAAAAAACCACCAAATACCCAAGGCATTGAAAACATTCAAATATATTGCTCAGCTCTTTCCTCCCTGCACCATTGTCTTAGGAGGGCTGGCACGGGACCAGACTTCTTTCTTATTACCAATCTTAACTATTCCACTGGGCATCGAAAAATAAAGCCCTATAAAAGTCACTAATTAAATAAGTTCTCCCATCTGACCTAATACAAGCAACATGGGAGGCTGCGTGATTTTTTTTTTTTTTTTAGTCTCTTTTTTTTTTTTCTTTTTCCCTCCTTTTTGTAGAGCCCACTTTTCTAACGGGGATTCGTTGTTTTTCTGGTAGGGGAGAGGGATTTCAAGGTCATGGAATGAATAAATGATGATAATGCATGGCCATGGGGAGAAGCGAGCACAGCGAGCGCGCGACGAGCACGGCAGCAGCCGAGGTGCTTCCTGCCTGCCCGGTCCCTTCCAGCGAGGACAGGCCTGCAGTTGTCCCTCCCTGTGGCTGCTGAGTGTGTGCTTGTCCTCCCTGCTTTTGTTTGCCGTGGTGGCTGCTTGCTTTTTTAATTATCATTACTATTTTCTTCTCTCACGACTCAAGAGTGGATGATTATCTCATCTGAACGTCCCCCACCCCAAGGCTCTGTGGGGCTCCTTGGCTCATGGCCTTGCGGGATGTGGGCTTGCCCCAAAGCAAGCGAAACAGAAAATTAACAGCTGTATTTCCTGTTATTCTTGGGAATTTTAGATGGATTCATGAAGATAGATACTCGCCACACTCAGCCGTGGCGGTTCCAGCGCGGTGTGCCCATGCTCACTCTTTCCCTCTGCTTGGGCATGAGCCCGTAAGGGGATGAGTTGGGCAGCTCCAGCTCACTGCCCACGGCAGGGGCTGCATGGGGCAGTGCTCTTTCCTTTTCTCCTGACTCACTTGCTAACGAGCTCTCCTCTTGCGAGAGCATCCTGAGGTTTTCTAACAACAGGAAGCGTCGCGCTGCCTGCCCCGGGGTCCAGCCACATGCGGGAAGAGGTGTGGCTGCCTCCAATTTCGAGGAACACCAGTGTCATGACCTACCCTCATCGCAATGTGCTCTCCCCTTGGCATCCGCCTTGCTGCCTCCGGCACTGTTGTTTCACTTACCACCTGAGTAACCCAAAGGATTACAACCAGGATTGGCCCTGCAGAAGCAGACAGGGTTGGGGGACAGGGTTGCAGCTGATAAAAAGTGGCAGGTAGGGGTGGAGATGCTGAGTCCAGCAAATGTACAAATGTACATTTCTGCTGTGGCTGCCCTGGTTCAGGTTGCCAAAGGTCCTGAAGTCTTCAGTGAAACAGGTGCTGAAGGGTCCAACGATCACCAGAGGATTTCCCAAATCAATTTCCCTTTTTCAATGCAGGATCTCTGGCATTGTAGGGTCTCGTCCTTTAATGAAGTGATGGATGGGATCTGCCCAGCCAGACAAGCTCTTCATCTGGAGAGCCAGGCAGCGCAGATCCCTGGGGACGCCTCCCAACAGTCCTGATTTAGCTTATTCTAGGCCATGCAGAGAATTATTAGCTGCAGGAGTCTGCCTCTCTCCTCTCCTCGTTGAGACTACTTTTCCTATTTTAGCTTGGTGCTTTGCTTTCCCTCCACATGAGATATTTATTCTATAGCTTTTACACTATAAAATCTAGGAAAAATAAACAGCAGCTGAGAGGGGGCTGTGGCTATCAGGGAGGGCAGGGATGTGTGCATGAAGCTCGGAGAGGGTGGTAGGAACCTTCCCTAATGCTTCCTCATGGAGTATGATCCCTGAGCCAGCACATGCAGCATCTGCCCAGCTTTATTCCTGTGGCTGTCGTGGTTAAGCACATCTGTTCGTTTCAAGCCCAAGGTAGCAAAACAAACCAAAGCCACCTCATGGAGCCAGCAGGCCCATTGCTTAACCCATGGAAAGACTTCACATGATTTTTCTGTGACCAGTCACTTCAAATCTTCCGTGAAATGCCCCCTGGCCATTAATGTTACACGAATATTCCTGTGTACTTGTTTATTAATGAGAGGCTCGTGGAAATGACAAACCCTAAACAAATGCAGGAGACTGTTCATAGAACAATTATATTTGCTTTTCACCAGCTTGCGGCCTGGAAAAAACATCGCTGAATTTGGATCATGTCAATCTAGTCATGAGACAAATATGTTGTGTGACTTGGCTTAAGTGATGGGGCTCTCCACTGGCTTTCCGGGGGTTGGTGGTCGCTTTTGGGACTCAGCAAGTTCCAATTCAGTTGACACTTCAGACAAGTTGCATTATTTTTCTGTGCACCATCTGTAATCTCAAAAGGCTTCCTGCCTCATGGGTCTTGTGCTGAATATGTGGTGGAAAAATATCAAAGAAACCTGCTCAGACCTCTTAGGAGATGGTGTCTGGAAATGAAAAGAAAATAAGCTGCAGAAATAATTCCAGGATAAGGACAGCACGGAGCGAGCTCATTGCCAAGCTTCGTAAGACATCCTGGTGGAGGCATCAGCAGGATCTGTTTGGTGTCTTACCCTGCAACTCAAGGGAGGAACTCTTCAAATTTCCATGTTCTTCTCTATGAAGAATATGAGATACGTGCACTGTTGCCAATTTATTGCCTCAGGAAAGTTGATTAGGAGAGAGGCCAAGTCTTGAGCACAGAGAGGAACAGTCCTCCATCAATAGCAATGATCACCGAGTATTTAATATGATGTCCAGCAACACAGCATACCTCAAATGGGAAAATCTGTGGACTTGGCCCTCTCTCTGGTGACTGACTCCGGACAGCTGAGGACTCTTGTTGCCATCTTACGTTGTGAAGTTCCCTAGCAATATCTGCGTTCCTGCAGGCTACCCAGCGGGAATGACTTTTATTTTTCCATGGGTTTAAGACTGACAGCAAGAATTGGTGCTTGGAGGCTGCTCTGGGAAAAGGTGGAGAAAAGTCACATCTCTTCTCTAACCAAGAAAGGCCATGGATAAAAGATAACAATTTACTTTTCTGCAGGTGCTTTCCTTGGGAGGCACTGCTGCCTGTCTCTGCAAGTTCTTGTGGTTCATGGTCAGTGCTGTTCAAGCTGAAAGGTTTTTTGGTGGGAGACCCTGGCACTGAGTGGGGTGGTAGGAATTAGTGTTCTGCAGAGAAGGAGAGGGCTGCAGGGTTTTTGGTAAGTAAATAAACCATTTGTTATTGAGCAGTAAAGAAAATTTGAGTTGTCACAAAGCTTTTTCTGCAGGAAAACGTTGTCAGCTCATGATGGACGGCCAGGTTTAAGGCGACAGGGAAACTAAGTGGATCATAAATATATTCTAGCTTACCCTCTAATAACAAACTTCCAGAAACAGCTTTTGGGTTGTTGGTGCTTAGGGACTTTAAAAGACAAAATAACTGAGATGTCTCCTACAGAAGGCATGGAAATGAATCAAACTATATTACAGTTGTGTTTAAAGACCTCCATAGAGAGTACAGAAAATGGGGTATTGTCTGATATTCATGCATATCTTAAATACATCAGTTCAGCTGTGTATTTGCATCCAAGTAAATCTGTAATCAAAGGCTTGGTAGAAAGGGCTTGTCTTCTTTTTATTTTCTTTTTTTTTTTTTAATCCTTCAGTGGAAATACCCCCATGTTTCTAACTTGTTAGGACACAGTCAAGAAGGGAATAGCTCATTACACACTTCATTATTTTCCAGATAGCACAGTAAGTCTCCTAGGAATATTTGAAATATAAAGGGTAGTATAATGTCTAAAATCAAATTATATGAATTTTGATAAAGTGTCAGCATTTGCAACTGGTAATACTAATGCTGAATTTTGGGGAGCCATTACTCAATCTCCATCTCAGTAGCAAACGTGATGAGGATTGCCTTATAAGCAGCTGCTCTGTTCATTTTCTAAATAATACTACAAAACATGGTATAGAAGGATCCCTCTTTTTTACCTTTCCTTATTTGCAAACGAAAGCTTCAGAATTATCCCTGATATTTTGCAACATGAGCCTCTGAGACACAGAAATGCTGAAGCAAATCCTTAGATGCAAGCAGCATTTGATGGGCTAAAATATTCTTTATGATAGTCTTAAAACCGGAATGACCCAGTCCAGTACATGCTGAAATTTACAGTGGTGCATTAAAGCTATGACAAACAACCTCTGACAAATAGTTTGGCCATAACTCTTATTTCAGTACACATTATGGTGAAGAAATGTAAGTGCAAAAGGATGCTGTGGGGTAGCAGTGGGCACCAGCTTTCAGTTCCGGACTCCAGATTTTGACTTCAACAAGCAAAATGATCTTAACCTACTTTATGTTTTTTTTTTTTTCTGAGGGAAAAAAAAAAAACAAGAAAGCGCCTGGTTCATTTTTTTTTCAGAAACTCTCTATTTTATAATATGTTTGAAACTTGAGAAGAGACTGGATATGCTTTGTCTCCATTAGAACTACTTCATTCTGATAGATTTAGTGGAGAATGTGTCTGTGCTCCATGAATCTTCCCCTAAGAAATAGCTGAATGTATTGTTTCCAAGCACTAATTCTCTCAACTTCCTAAAGTCCCTTGGCACTTATTATATTCATTCCTCACAAGCAGTAGTGAAAACAAATGTTCTTTGTGTAAACAGATTTTGTCAGAATGTGGGAAACTTAAATAAATATGGTTATAATACGGTATAAAAATCAACTTCAAATTTGAAGCAAACTGAAAGTGCATGGGTAAAGAGTCTTGTCACTCATCTTCAAAAAATATCCAAACCCAAATATATCCCGAGATATATTAAAACAGGTAAATATCAGCTCTGAGGCTCCCAACTGCGTCATATGTTTGAAGACATATTTACATGAGAACTGTGTAAATATACAGTGTTAAGTAAAACAGTTGCTCCAAAATGTCCTTTTACATAGAACATGCTCTCGTATGTGTTATTCTGCTCCAAGAAAAATGAGCATCCTACCAGTGGTGTTTTCCTCAGCTGGCCAGAGGTGTGGGGCATAGCTCTTCCTTTGGGGTGGGCAATGATGTCATAGGACTGATGGAAACTAAGGATATTTTGAAACATTTGCATGGCTTATTTAAGTTAGGGGGAAAAAAAGAAAAAGGTACTTACTCCAGAAAGCACAACTGGCCACAAAGACTTTCTATGAGATTGGATACCCTGGGTGGTTTTCTGAGGCATGAGGCCAAAGGCCAAAAGAGCAAAGCCACCCAAAAAGTGTCATAATTACCCTTTGGGGCAATGGCTGCATGAAATGGAGCTTATGAATAAAGACAAGGAAAACCCATTAAGTAATATTATTGACATGTGTCTGACATCGCCAATAGCCAATCAGCACTTGCCACTTGTGTTCTGGATTTCTGAAATAGTTTCTTAATGGAATAAGGGGTTTACAATTCATAATGTCTTCCTACAGATGCTAGAGGATGCAGGTTTGCCAGCTATTCACGTTCCCAGCCTACATGCTGTTCATAAATTCAGAATTTAGTTGAAGCAGGGTAGTAGTCCTCTGTTATATCAGTATTGCGAACAAGTTTCAGCTTCATGTAATAACATAAAATTGCCATATATCAGCATTTCCTAAGCACCTGTCCCTGACAGTGCCAAGACACTCTGAGAATTACAGGGGGAAGAAATGAGAGGGACCATTTTCCATACAAGATGTAGTGCTGCGGTGACAAATATACCTTTTGATTACATAGTGCAAACAGACTTCAGTGCCAATTTCAGAGGCAAAATGAAGGAAAATAGGGTTCAGACGATGCTACAAGCCTGAAAAATGTGTCTGGACCACATAAGAAAGGCATAAATGGAAGATTTGTGACTCCTGAGGTTTTTAAGCTTCAGGGTCCAAACAGCTGCTTTATTTCCATGTTTAATAGCAACGCACTTTTAAGGAGAAGTGAAACCAGAGCTGAAAGAGGATCAGCTGAGTAATGCAGTTGTAGAACCAAACCTGGATACCCATTTACTGGAGGGTGGTATGGTGGTCATGAAGAGGGAGGTAGTCCTGAAACCAGGCAGTATCTCCCCTCCAAAAGCCCTTCTCCTCACCTGCGTCATGACTTGGACACAGATTCTGTTGGGCTGGATGTGGAGAAAACATTTTTCTAGAGGACAGCATATAAGGAAAGTATGCTCCCACTGCCTGGGCTTAGGGAGGAAATGGGCTTCTCTCTCTTTGTATGTACAATGAGGTGTGAAGATGCTGATGGCTCTAGAGAGTTGAACCTTTTCTTTGAATTTCTTTTTTTTTTTTGCAACACTGAGACTCTGCACCTTTAAAAGTATTTCTTTTCAGAGCTCAGAGCAAATCTACATTTGCTCAATTTAAGGAAGTTGACTCTGCTTTTGAGAAGCAATATAGTATTAGTAACTCCAAAATTCAGATATTAATCACAGTGAAAAATGACACTTCAGAAAGTGCATGACTGTTAATCTTTTGGAAGTGTTTTGGATCTGCATCTGCTGGGTGAGTTGTACTTTGCAACTTGAGTTGGGATGGCCAGTGAATCACATGCTATTTCTGAGACTTTTACTTAGCCCTCCTTATACATATGTTATACCCATCTTAGCACATATCCTGATGGCTTTGCTGTGTCCTTTTGATCACTGAATCAGGCTGCATGATCTGATGATGTGTTATGCACCAGGAGCAGCTCAAACACAACCTTTCTCTCTTGCCTACACAGTTGTGGTTGGCGAGATGACTGCAGATGGAGTTGGATAATATCTGGCATTCTTTGTGGGAGTTTCTGCTCTTCCCCATGTGCCAAGTAAGAGAAGCTAAGGTCCTTGCATGCCTGAAGCTCCTTCTTGTAGTCAGGCATGCAAGGACCCAAGGAGGGACACAGCCCTGCAGAGCAAAGCAGATGTGGGTCTGAGACCTTCCCATTTCCTCCACAGGGATGCCCAAGCAGACATGGACCCCAGATTTTCATGCCAAGACCCTTCTCTACCTTGCAGAGACTACACAGTGAAGGGCGGCAGCTGCTCACCCACCAGTACCCCAAAGCCATCCTTCCACAGGGTTTCATGGAAGGGAATGGTCCCTTGAGGGAGAAGGCTAGGGCTGCCTGGCAAGGTGAGGAAAGCCAGCTCTTAGACCACCTCATGGTGGGAGGTGGACTTGTTTATCAGCAGAGCTTGCCTGGTGCCACCCCTTTTCATTTTGGATTGAGTCAACCCCCCAGACACCAATGAATGTGCTCTTGTAAACAAACACCATGGGTTGTTCAGTTCTTGTTGTTGCTGCTGCTGCTGTTAAATGTTTTTCTTCCTTTTCCAGATAAAACTGCTTTGCATTCAGGGCAACATAACCTTTGGAGACACTTGAGCAACTTTTGAATGTTCTCGATTGGGATGGGAGCCTTTGCTTTCCTGGTGAAAAAGGCATGACCACGGGCAGTAAACAGCTCTGGGGCACTGGAGAGGACACAGTGAAAGTGCATTAAAAATATAAAGAGAGACTCAAAACTCTTCCTTGACCTCACCACCTTTGATGGCATGTGGGAAGAGGTGCAACAGGGATGTGTAGTGCAGTCCACAATGTCTTGTCTGTCTCTTTCATCTTCCCTCTCTACTTTCCTCTTTGTTAAGTGATTTTTTGTTAATTACTATTCTGCTCTTCTCATGCTTGTGTAGCCCTAGTTGTACTGATAGCTTCCCTTTGCCCATGGCTGAGCATCAGTGGTTAACAGCACAGCATGTCCCACCAGCTGGTGTATGCTTGGAACTGATGGCTTTTGAGGGATGTAGTGTCCCCTTCGCTGTCACCAGACTGGATAGGATGCCTCCGGCAGCAACACTAATGCAAGTCTTTGGTTTTCCCATTTTGTCTTTTCCTGCTCCCTCTGTCAGATCTGGTGGCCCAGGAAAAGAAGTAAGCTGTGTCTTGCTCAGGTGCCGGATGTTGCTCGGCATGGGGAAGAACTTAGCTCTCTTTCCCAAAATGCCTGTGCATGTCCTTTGTTTGCTTGGCCACAACAGCAAATTGGAAGTGGTGTGGCCATCTCAAAAATCAGAGGGGATTTTGCCTTTGCACCTCAAAGTTTGGGGGTTGAGCGTTATGAAACTGCAGATGACTAAACTGATCTCATGGGATATTGCCTTCCCTTGGGTGAACATGCTCCCAAGGGTTTGTTTCATTCATGCATTAAATTGAGTGACTTCACTGTTGTTAACTGCAAAAATACAATTTTTTCTGTGCTTACTACAATAGCTCAGCCACACTCTGGGAGTTTTAGTAAAGAAGAAATTACACTTCACTTTAGGGTCAGCCAGAAAAGCTTCTTTTCCACCAGCTTTCCTCTTTTACTTTTTCCAGTTTTTACCCTTGAAGCCATTGAAGACCAAGAACCCCAGTTCACACAATGCTTTTGGCATCAGTGGACTTTTCCTTGCCACGCATCAAGCACCCCTGCAGCAGCATGGCAGATCTGCATCCTGACACAATCAAGTGTGAAGGCAAAAGGACATCAAGAAAAGCAAGCTGCATGTTCCTCCCCCTTGGCTTGCCTATCCTAGCACTGCAAGACACAGAAGTTGAAAGTTTTTGAGTTACCAGCAATTTCCACTTTGGTGCATTATTGACTTTGCTGCAGCGCTTTTATAAGCCTGTTTATAAAACAATAGACAATGGGAGAAGTTGCTGAGGCTCCCAGTGGACATATGTTGACAATAAACCCCTGTAACAGAGGTCAAATGTGTGTTCCCAGAATAGCAGAGGGTAACTTGCTGCCTGAGGAGCGTCACACTGCAAACGAACTGATACAGAAGAGAAGTCTGATTGTTTGAGCCACTGAGTCAGCTTGGCCCAAGAAGACTAATTTTCCAGAAGATCTGATCCCTTTACTTGCTGCAAGGATGTGACAACATGTCTCTCCCATTGGTAATGCTTATGTGTATGCAAAGGTCCCTGTAATCATAGATATAAATCTGTTTGAAACTATTTGAAGTGTAAAGGGGCAGCACCACCCTGAATGTCATGTTCTTGACCAGGTGCCCCCGTTGGTGGAAAGCCTCTCTCCAAGTGAAACACGAGAGTGAATCAGACAACAGTTTCATGTGGGTGGGGTGGCTCTGCACAGTATTGGGGGAGTGAAGAACATATAAAATGCTGTGTCCTATTTTTAAGAAGTTGTAACTTAGCTTTGCTTTTCCCTCATATGAAGTCTCCTTGGGCGGGAAAGCATTTTTAACACATAGTTTGCAAAAAGAAAAAAAAATATGACTGACCTAGTGGAGATTCCATCTTTTGCTGGCCATTCCAGCTCCTTGCAGTTGCCAAAAATAATTCAGAGCTTCTTTTTTTCCAGTGGCTGCAGATACACTGATTGTGCTCTGATAGCCAGAGGATGGTAGGATGGCTGGCTGAATAGGACAACCCATAGTCATTTGTGTCAAAGACTAATTGCTGGCAGGCAGGCTGCTCAGATTGGGTTTCATGTTTTGGGAGCCTGTCACACCAAGTTCTCCCTGGTGCTACAGGAGCTGTGCTGTCTGCAAGGTGTTTTGAGTAGCAGTGTGAGAACATATGTGAACACTGGGGAGGACAGGATGGTCTGCACAGGCTCCAGAAGCATTTTGGCAAACAGAAACTCCCATGCTGAAAAAACACGGGTGTCATTCTCCAGAAAATACATGCATCTATGAAGTGATCCAAAACTGGCTGTGGGACAGCCCAAGTCTCCTCCATGTGCCATCTCCACAGCAGCAGGGAAGTGAAGTTGCTAACATGCAATGACAACAATTGTCCTATGTTTAATGCTTATTTTTACTCTTCTTACCTCAATTTTTCCTGGCACATGAATGGCTGAAAGCAAAGGCACCACACCCTAGTGTGGTGAGGGATATTACAGTGGGAACACATGTCAGGGTTACAGTTAGATCCTAGATCTCCCTTGATTAGCATCACAACAGTCTGGTGACAAACTTTGTCTTACGCATATCCAAAGCTCTGGGCCAAGAAACAGGTGTTGGTTTCTTTTCAATCTGGAGCCCTTTAGTGAGCAGCAAGCAGTGGAGATTGGAAGCAGCTGCACTGTAAAGGTCATGTTGGTAGGCTAAATACATTTTCTTTTTCAGAATATCGTGTTGCTAAAGCCAGTGGAGTCACTTAAAGACTCTGGGATGTGTAAATTAGGACCACATGGCCAAGCTAGCAGAGGACACTGCATCCTGGCCAATCCCTCATGCTGTTGCACAGCTATGTTCCATACAACTTGCAGACTGGGCCTCCAGTTCAAATGGGCATGGATCAGGGTGTCAAGAGTGACAGGGTTAATGGTACCTAGCAGAAAAACTGGAGGGATAGTGTCTCCAACCAAACATGTGACTTTAATATTTCCCAACCAAAATATTGGTTCTTCTTGGTTATTGAATTTCTGCAGCCAAATTCACAGCTCACCCATCCAGCCCAGCACATTGATGTCTTCACAGCAAATGGCTCATTTTGAGCAAAGTTCCTTGAGGGGTTTTTAAAATTATTTCCAATGTCTGGCCTAGAATACGTAGGTGGTAAAATAATTATTGCATCCCTGGAAAGATGGATTTGTTTGTGGAAATATGCTTCTACCTTCATGAATTCCACTGCTAGTGGTAAGTTTTGCCTAAAAAAAGGAAGCTAGCAGTGACATTCATGACCTGGACACCCCTTTGCTGGTACAGTAACACCCTGAAGGTCTTCCTGAAGGACCAATTTATTTAGGTCTTTTAAATTATTGGCATGTCTGTTTGATAGGGACATTCACTTTCTTGAAGGTTTTGCTGTCCAGCCACATAACACACTTCTCCACTCTGTGGAATCCATGAGAGAGGAAAGCTTTTACGATGACATGTAGTCTAGTTACAGCAGGTAGCTGATGAGTCTTCACATCCTCCTTAGTTTTTATGTCAAATCCTTCACAAAAATGCCAGAATTCTAGGAGGAGTGGGAAAAGTACCTGTTAAAAGGTCAAAAAAAGTAAGCGAATTAGCATAGAAGATAAATACAATCTGAAGACTTAGCTAAAACACTGTCCTGAAAAGGGGTTACCCATCTTCATCTTGTCTGAGTTGGAATTAATAATGAGATGTTTCTTCTCCATTCCCCAGTAAACAGGTAGCAATGAAAATGTTCTGCAGGTATTAAGACATTAATAACCTAGGGAGTAATAGAATCGTAGTATGGTTTTGGTTGGAAGAGACCTTAAAGATCATCTAGTTCCAAACCCCTCTGCTGTGGATAGAGACTCCTTCCACTAGAGCAGGGTGCTCAGAATCCATCCAGACTGGCCTTAAACACTTCCAGAGATGGGGCTGGAAATGAAGCCCCATCAACAACTTCTCCACAACCTCTCTGTGCAACCTGTTCCAGTGTCTCGCTATCCTCCAAGTAAACAAATTTTTTGCTAATATCTAATGTAAACCTACTCTTTTTAAGTTTGAAGTCATTGCCCCTTGTCCTGTCTCTACAATCTCTTCTAGAAAGTCCCTTTCCATCTTTCCTGTAGGCTCCCTTCAGGTACTGGAAGGCTGAAATTAGTTCAACCCGAAGCCTTCTCCTTTTCAGGTTGAACAACCCAAATTTTCTCAGCTTTTCCTCATAGGAGAGGTGCTCCATCCCTCTAATAAACTTGGTGGCCTTCCTTTGAACTTGTTCCAATAAGTCCATGTCTCTCCTGTGCTGGGGCCCCCAGAGCTGGATGCAGCACTCCAGGTGGAGTCTCACCAGAATGGAGGGGAAGAATCACCTGCCTCAGCCTCCTGGCCATGATTCTCTTGATGCATCCCAGAACATGATCCCTTCACCTGTGTCATCAATGAAGACATTAAATAACACTTGTCCTCATAGAGACCCCTGAGGGACATTATTTGCCTCTGTGTCCATTGGGACTCTGAGCCATTGATGCAACCATACAATCATTTTCTTATCCATCTAACAGTCCAGTCATCAAATCCATCTCTCTCCAGTGTAAAGAGAAGGATGTTGTGGGGGACCATGTCAAAGGCTTTACAGAAATCCAGATAAATTACACCTGTATCCCTTCCCTTGTCCAGTCACTCCATCATAGAAGGCCACTATGTTGGTCAGGCAGGACTTCCCCTTGGAGAAGCCATGCTGGCTGTCTTGATCACCTCCTTGTTCCCCACGTGCCTTAGCATTTTCAGCAAGGAGTTTGGAGTTTCTTAGCAACCATCTTGGAGGGGAGAGGTGAGCGAAGAAAAAAAATCAGTAACATCAGCACTGCATCATCTACTTTAGCCACAAGCATTACATTCACAGGTCTCTCTTCTCACATCCAAAATGGATTCCACAGATATTTTTGTTTCTGGGACACTGCTCTGGGCAGCAAGTGTCCCACCAAAGCCACTGATTCAGTTGCCTCTTCAGCTGAGCTCTCCTGTAAATGAGAAAATCAAAATCTTCCTCTACCCCACCAACGCTTTACAAAGTTGCTCAGGAAAATTTGAGATGCAAGAGGCAGCAGCAGTCTCATGTTAGCTCACAGACTCCAGATATTATACAACCTGAAGCTTTCCTTGCTGCCCTCAATAATTCCTGCCTACACTCACACATCCGAACACTGTTGCACACATGTGCAAAACACAGGGTGATTTAGCCTTTATTTTATCAAAATGGAATGTTTGATTTGCAATCAGCTAGGAAAAAAGTAGTTGCTCCTGACGGTAGCAATTACTTCAAACCCAGATCATGGGACTCTGATATTCAGCCTCTTGGAGAAGAGGCAGAGGGGCCTGGTGTTGGTGGACACCTCGCTGAAAAACAGCTTTGTCCACCACTGATCAACATTCAATGTAAGGATGCCACTCAGCAATGACCAGTGACCTCACCTTCAACTGTCTATTTGAATTTTGCTTAAGAAAACACAGTTCTTGGTTTGCTCAGCTTAGATGCTCCATTACTTTTAGTGTAAATTAGCTATCTGTACCCATCTATGTCATATTATCCCAAAGCCTCTGTAGCTGGTCATGATAAAGTGATCCTCCTCAGCTGATCAGACTATGCTGTTCCTCTTCTCTTCTTCTCTATTAGTTGTGGAGAAAGTGAGGAAGATGATGGGTAAGGCTTTCTTGCACTTATCAAGTGAATATTAAATACTATTTCTTGAGGAGTTTTGCAGTTACTTTGAACATCCTAAGTTCTGGCCTAAGCTGGCTCTGCATTGCCTGTCAGGGGGGTAGCTAAACCTTGGTTAAAGCATATTCTCCTTCCAGGAAACTGAGCTGGCAGCAGGGTTTCCACAGATGGGAACTGGAATGCTTCATGGTCCATGAGCCATGAGATATTCGGGTGAACTGGTTCCTACTGGTTCTTTTGCTGCTGTCTCAAAATCATCTAGTTGCCTGCTGTGTTACTCAGCATTTGGCTGAAGGCATCAGCCCCTCTGTTCTGTCCTCACCTGCATCTCACCGTTGCCTGTTGGAAGTTATTATCCTTTCTGATGTCTGAACTGCCTGGGCAGTTGCTTTCTGAGCCACTTTCAGTTCCTTGCCAACCAATCTGAAGAGGCAGCATCCTGCAGCAGGAGAGTGGTTCAAGATAGTAAGTTGTCCAGCTGGCTCAGTTGCTTTTGGAAGATGTGTGATCATGCTGTAAATAGAACCATTTCCTGTGCTTTTCTTCCCAGACTTTATCTTGTTTATTCATACGAAAGGTACCTGGGGAATAGCTGGCCTTGGTTTTAATTTGTCTGTAATTCAGCAGCGTCATGTTGTTACATTGGTGCAACATCAGAGTTGGAGGAAATTCATGTGGGTGACCTATTCTTGATAGCCCTCTAAGTGTGGCCAGATGGAGCGTGACCCACTGGTGGCCACACATTGCACAGTGAGGAGCAAAAGTTACTGTGCGTGGCCGGGAATGTGTCAGAACTCTCGTCACAGCTTGCTTAATAGATGGTTTTGCTCCATGAAGCAGAGCAACCAGCTGAAGAGGTGTAGGGTGTTTCTTGGAGGTCTCTGGTACCCTGATCAATGAGGAGCTGCTTTCTGCCTCCTTTCTTCCAGAGATGTTTGAGGAGCCTTAGGTTAAGCAGATGGGCTGCAAGCATGACCTTCTATGGCAGCATCTGCAGTGTGACTGCATGTGCTTGGGATTTCTGCTCTACTCTCTTGTCCCCAGTCATTGTGGCTTTGGCAAACTGCATTTCACTGTGCCAATTCCCCAAGTGTCACCTGTAGCACTTGGAGAAAGAAGTAGCCTTGCATAGCCACATCTGAGGCACCCACTTTGTTAGCATCTTTCCTGCAAGGATCTCAAAACACTTAATACAGGGAAATTTTCTCAGGTTTTGCCAAAGGGCTGCCTAGAGCCAAAGGACAAAGTGATCTTTACAGGAACACTTCAAACCAAGCTTGCTGAATGCTTTTCCAGGACCTGTTAAGAATAGTGCCTGCATCTATCAGTCTCATCTAGTTCCAGTACTTGTGGCCACTAAATATTTTTTCAGTGTGTGATTGAGAACCTTCACTTTAGGACTCAGGAGAACACTTAACTCATGACTGCTTCCATGTCACCATGTATCACCATTAAGTCAAGGCAGTACAGGAATCTTCTGAGCCACTCAAATGGTTAAGTGGGAAGCTTTACCAAACGTTTAGCAGGGGCTAAAGAGCCAAAGGATGGCCACCACCCACTTTGGGAGGCATCAGTGGGGTGATGAAATGCTCAGAGCTGCTGAAGGGTGCCCCAGTATTGAGGCAGTCATGAATGCCTTCACCTTCACCCAATATTAGAGGCTCAGGATTAGAAGCAAGCTGGTTTATGGGAGTGGTCCTTGTGAGCATGAAGCACGAGATAGCTTTGGATCACTGTTTCCCATTTCATTACCACCTCCTATAAAATGTTTTTAAAGAAAACCTAGGTTTCTCACAGCCATTTAATAAAGCTGTAGAAAGGTAGATAGAGTCCTTCAGCATGCTGGGGAGGTGGGATTAGCTGATACTCAACCACTCCAGCAATGCACTTGGCTCAACACCCTTCACAGCCTTACATGACTTCCAGGGCCTGAAGATCTCCTGGAGCTGGACCTATCATAGTGGTTTGTCCCAGGTGATCGTAGCAAAACACAACTTCACTTTCTAGGATTGAGCTCCACTATTTCCTTGCTCTTAAACAAGTTGCAGCTCTCTGGGGTCAGCAGCAACTCAGCCAAATCATTGAAACATGATTTCAATTGGATAAAGATGTGAAATGCAGGGTAACGTGGTGCTCTGCTATTCCCCCTGGGCTGAGCTGCTCTGGTGGATGCTGTTCCTTTCTCTACCCATTGGGAGGCCAGACAGATCCCCTCAAAACAGCACAGTGACCCACTCCCCAGTGTTGCACTGGGACATTGTGTGCCTCCATGCTGTCTGGCTCTTCCACAGCTGGGAAAGGCTTTGGATGGAATTCATTCATTGCAATCAAAACCCAACAAGTACTGGAAGAAAGTTCAAATGTATGTGAAATAGCTTGTCCAAAGAGCTGGCAAAGGCAGCTTATTTTTCCTGTCTTACAAGAAGTTATGCAATCAAGTGATTAATTACCCGTGGCACAGTCTGAGGGGTGAAAGATTAATATTCCTGGAGACTGCTGCTGTTGACCTTGTGTTATACCCAGCATGGGAATAGCCTGAGCTTCCCCGCAGAATAAACCTTGCCCAATGATGAGATTGTCTTCTCACTATAGTTGAGTGAAGAGGTTAAAGTTTTATTTTTTTTCTAAATTCTGTCCATCCAGCAGGAAATAGTACCATCAAAAGTCTCCCGCCCATCTCCTGGAGAAAAAATAAAGCTCAAGTCTTTTATAATTCCAGGGCTGTGCCTCAGCCAGCTGCAGCAGTGGGGTGGGAGCCCAGCCTTGGCCATGGGGGCAGCTGGGAAATGTTGCAGCAGCATTGTGTGTGTGTTAACCAGTTTCTAGACAACACTGGGAACCATCGCAACTGGTTGCAGTTAGTCCTGGGGGGACGAACTTCCAATTCAGTCACGATTGCAGACATTGGTTCTTGCCTGCATGGAATGCTCATCAATGCACATTGTAATACTATTTCTTTCCTGGGGCAAGGAATCCTGGGGTGTGACAGAAGTTAAATCTGTGTGTGGTTGCAGCACTCATTCATTCATGTGCAGCCCAAGGGTGCCGCGTTTCTGTGGCGTAGGAGGATGTGCCTTCTCCAGCACATTGCTCATTCCACCTTTCTTCCTCCACGCAAGCCCATGTGCAGCAATCGCTTTCTGCTGGAAATCCTGCACTGGCTTGCTGTCAGCAATCTTAGCTTACACCAGAAGTTATCTGGTACTTTTCCTGAAAGGTTGCTTTTCAGTAGCTTTTAACTTTGCCAAACTAAGTGTTCACTTCAAGATGAAGTTATTTAGCCAGGGAAGGGTGCAGTAAATCATCAGTCATTTTAGTCACTTGATGTGCAAGGAATAAAGTATAGCCTTCCTTATATATAAAATCTTATCCACTTTGTAATTAAGTGTTTTCAACACCATTCTTTGGAGTATATCTTATCATATCCTCCCTCTCATAGCTGAATTTGCAGTGTTAAATACTCTTCTAAGAAAACAAATGCTCATTATTCGATTTTAAGCTATACTCAATATAGAAAGAGGGAGTAGAAGGAAGAACTTGTACAATTTTTCTTTCTCAAGTAGTGGTTTCCATCAAAGCAACTTGGCATGTGAAAGCTCCTAGTGAAGGAGAGAACCAAGCATAAGAAAGGAAACCAGAAAAACCAGGGCGGGGGGCAAGGGGTTACTTCATGTGCATTAAATAAAACCTCCCATAATCTTTGGTCTTGTGAAAAGATTTATAGTGTTGGTGCCAAATAATTCCTCCCAGCAGGAAGACTGGACAGCAGAGTGGCTTCCGGGGCCAGTGGGTGCCTCTCAGCTAAAACAATTTGAAGGGATGAGGCCAAAACAGTGAGATGGTGAATGGGGGCTGGGTGGAGGGCTTATAAACAGTGTTACCAGCCTCCAAAAATGCTGTGACAGACCTGAGGTGGTGCAAAATGGGGCTCACAGCTCCTCACGTAGTCAAGGATGGCATTGGTGGTGTGGCTTGTGTCTCACTGCCAGTCTAGAAGAGCTTGTGCCCATGACCTCTTATCCTGCCACTGGGCATCACTGGGAAGAATCTGTCTCCACCTTTCCTCCCCCATCAGATATTCATACAAGATCCCCCTGAGCTTTCTCTTCTCTGGGCTCAGCAGTCACAGGTCTCACAGTCTCTCCCCCACGACAGATGTTGCAATCCCTTAATCATCTTTAGGGTTCTCTGCTGGGCTTGTTCCAGCACACCCATGTTTGGTACTGAGATACCCAGAACTGGGCACAGCTCTCCAGGGCTGGATCACCTCCCTGGACCTGCTGGCAATGCTCATCATGATGAAGCCTAGGATGTTTTTGGCATCTTTGTCATGAGGCCATGTTGCTGGTTGATGGTCAGCTTGTTGTGCACCAGGACATTAAGGTCTTTTTCTGCAGAGCTGTTTCCAGCTGGCTGATCATCTTCCAGTCCATACTTCTGTCTGGGGTTATCCTTCTCCATGCTCAGGACATCCCACTCCCCTTTAAACACTGTGAGATTCCTGTTGACCCATACCTCCAGCCTCCTGAAGTCCCTCTGAATGGCACCACAGCCATGTGCTCTGTTTCCATAACTTGCCAAGGGTGTCCTCAGACCCAGGTCATTAACGAGGAAGTTAAACAGTGCCAGCCTCAGTACCAGCTCCTGGGATGTACCACTAGTGACTGGCCTACTGATGGGCTACATACCACTGACCACAGCCCTTTGACCTCAGCACTTCAGCCAGGTTTCAAGCCACCTCACTATCCATTTATGTCATCCATATTCCATCGGTTTGTCTATAAGGATGTTATAGGAGACAGTGTTGAAAACCTTGTTAAAATTGACATAAATAACATTTACTGCACACCGAGCCACTCATCTCATTGTGGAAGGCTATCCTGATGGCCAGGAATGATTTCAGCATATCAAATTCACCAGAGCATGAGGTTTTGAGAAACTGGAGAAAGGGAACCGCACCTCATCTCCCTCCGGCCTTAGTTTTCATAATAGTTGGAGGGAAATTGGTGTTTTAGCTTTTGTTGTAACTAAGAATGCCTGTCTCCCTTCTGGGGAGTTTTGTAGGAAAGGCAGAATTTACTGTAAAAGCTTAATTATGTGTGCTAGAGTTTTAGTCTCTGCTTTGGCATGGATTTAGAAAAATAATAATCATTTAAAAATAAACCTAGCTATTGTATTTAACCTTGGCCCGTGCAGCCAGTGATATTTTGTAAGACATTCCAGCTATCCAAAGATCCTTTTCACCAAAGCTTCCCTTCAGGAAACAAAATAAATTAATGATACAAACAGGAAGCAGCTGTCTTTTCCTAAATAATAATTAAAATGGGGTCCCCTTAGCAAAGAGAGGAATAAATGGGAGGGGAAAGACCTGAAGTATTGTCAGTTTAATTTTGACCAGCCTTCAGAGGACAGGCTTAGAATAATGACACAACCTATGAGGCTGGGAGGACTTATTTTCTTATGAGCCATTTTTGGATTTGAAAAACAGATAAAGGTCTTCACAAAGGGCAGATGAGCAAGACAAAGGAATGTTGCTCTCTCAAGGCACACAATCTGTCCTCTTTCGGTAGTATTCACATGGAAAGAAACATTAATCATTGTAATCATCGATGCTGTTCTTCAGCGGCTTTCATCTGCTATCAGCAATCACTAGGAAATTCCAGGGTGTTCCTGGATGTGCTTTTTTTGTTGGTTTTTTTTCTTTTTTTGTCTTTGTCCCAGACTGTTGACTTGACACAGTTCCTTGAAATTCCACTTTAAGAGGAAGAGGGACAAGAGAGATGGAAATTCTCATCTCCTTCCAGCTGGCTGGGAGGAGGAGGTGGTGGCAAAGAGTGTGGTGGCTCCTGCTGTGGCCCCAGAGCTTGGTCTGGTCAGGGCTTCCAGATGTGGAGGGCCCTTGCCTCTGTGGGCTTAGCAGCTGAGCCTGTGGGTGACCGCAGAAACATATTGGCCAGAGGCGAGGAAGCCATGGCAGAAAACTATGGCCAGCAAAAGCCACAAGCAGCACAAGAGCTATCACTTTTTATCTGTCATTTCCACTGGGTGAAGCAGTACATTGGTACAACATGGCAGAGTTGGGGAAGGTTCATTTCTTAACAAGGTGAAATCACACTTTGTTAAAAATTAGGTTTGTGTTTTCTCCATCTCAGGAAATAATGTCAGTGTGTAGTCATATGACATGGCCCTGAGAGAGGGTTTGGGGTGCACCTGCAGCTGGTGTTCTGCCATTTGCTTGAGTACGTGGGACTGAGTGACAAGTGGCACTGGCTATAAAAGGAGTGGCTTAATGTCAGTTTTTATGGCTGCAACCAGAGAACCAATGCAGAAGAAACCTGTGCCATAAACACAGTGAGTTAGCCAGTGCCACCTCCCAAAATACAGAGCGGGTGGAATAAACAAGGCTTAAAATTTATTTATAAGATTTCAAGACAGAGTCTTCTGTTCACTCCCAAACATATCATGGAGCTGCTGAATGTGGCAAGGATTTACAGGTGAAAAAAGAATATGGCAGAAAATGGGTGACATGCCTTATGACTCCTTCTGGTGTTTGAGGGTACCATCAAACTATCTTAGATCTTTAGAGGCATGGAAACTCCAGAAAGGCCTCATGCCAGAGGCTTTTGTCCATGAATCAGAGTTGGCACTAATTTTGATTTAAATTTTTTTAAAACTATTTGCTTGTAAGATGGGAGGGCAATAAGGCAACTGGACCTGAAGAAGATTTTGACATGGTCTGTTTACTCTGCACTCAGCAACCCTAATATCTATGCAGCTCTTCTTCCATCTTTTTCAAAGATCTTGTCCAAAAAGCTGGTATTCTCTGAGTGAAATAAACAGTAGTATATTTTCATTTTTAACTGGGCACAGCAGTCCCCTGCCAGTCATATGTCTTTAACACTAAGGGGACAGAGCTAATCTTGTGGCAAAACTGCAAATGCTTCTTTTAGCAGCACAGAACTTAAAAGTGTAAGAAAGTTCAGCCATGACTGTCAGAGACACTTAACAGCCTTCACTAGGTCACAGGGAAACTTTTCCATGGAAAAATTTATCTTGAGTTACTTTCAGATAAAGATGGTGTACTCATAGTCACCAGGGAAATTCCCATTGATGTTCCCTCTGTGAGAAGGGAAACCTGTTATGGGCCTCTGAAGGAAAGCATCACATTTCAGAGTGAGGTTTTTGCCATTCTCTAACGGCAGTACAGTCATGTCCTGCTGTAATATCCCATAGTAGTTAAGATACAGACTCTGCATCTTTCCTGCCATGAGGCACACTGGAAGAATAACACCAGCCAGGGATTCTCCTTCAAGTGCTCAGAAGGAAGACAGGTAGGCTGATGTCTTATGGGCAAGCACAGCTGTTAAGACAGAAAACTTCAAGGACAACAAAAGAAGGAGTTAATATTTCCCTGTTGGCATGGAAGTGCCTCCGCAGGGTCCCAAGAAACTGAGCAGCTGGCAATGTGATCACCTTTGGTTTTGCAGATGCTTGCACATGGCACTTGCACAAGTGAGATTCCTAGTAAAATTCTAAACCTTCTAAAATTTGGGAGGAATTTTCAAGAAAACACATTTTAATCAATGTTTAGATTCACAGAGCATGCACACCAAAAAATAATAGTATTAATAGGGAGACATATGTCATTTGAGGCTTCTTGACTCCCGATAGTACATGTGCCCTCATTTTTAGTCTAAACTAAATTAATCTATTAAGGTACAGGAAACCTAGTTTCACATCTGACTCTTCTCAGGCAGACACTGGAATACCAAAAAAGGCAGCTAAGTCTTTATTACAATGTACAATTCAAGGGAAGTGAGAGGTATTATTCATGTGGGTGTGACCTGATGGCCATGCTGATTCACTCTTCCACTCCAAAGTCCTCCCTGTCCTTCCTAAGCCTTGCAGTCCTTGGCGCCTGCCCTTACAAGGGTCCTTATTTGGTGAAGAGGGCTACATATTTTGGCCTACTCTCTTTCCTCCCTGCTACAAGTTATTGTTATGGAAATGGCTCACAAAGTGGTGGGGTTTTGTAATTTTTTTTTCTTAAATATAAGGGTCCAAGCTGCTAAGAATAGCTTCTGCCATTATTTGAGCAGCAGCAAAAAGTAATAGGAGTATCAATAATGTGAATCTCATCTGGGGCAAGAATCCCACTACACCCATTGTGACAGTAGTCCACTTTTGGAGATCTCCAAGTGGTGCTTGGCTAAATTTGAAACTTCCTCAGTGGGGATCCACAGTTGGTGTGACAAAAAGGATGGCAAAGTTAGGACCATAATTCTGCATCAAGTAATCCCTGCAGTGCTGTAAAGATGCTGATACTTAGACATCATCGACCCCAGGAAGTTTTGAACTGCAAGAGAGCTAGGGTTTTTGTTTCCACAACAGATGGCTTGCTATGAAATCCCAAAAATCTTCATGTATTCATCTCAGAAGATAGTTCTTGCTGTAGACATTCATGCTTCACCCTCTAACTGTCTGGGAGAGAGAAGAGGGTCAGCAAGCTACAGGTATATGCATTTTCTCACGTTCTTTCTTTTTTTCCGGACCATTTTTTCCTGATTCCCCTTCAGAGGTCACTGCCATTCTTCTTGCTCTTAGTTTACAGCAGTTTCTCAAAGCCATAGTGAGAGCCCCAGGACAGGAGAGCAGCTGGGAAGAGGTGAAGGGAAGGCTAACAAGGCCACTTGGTTGTTATTCAAAGATCCGTCTTTCAAATACTGTTTTTCAGGGAAGAGAGGGGTGAGAAAGGCTCTGACTGTTATCGCTACAAATAAAGCCTTTAAAACATACCCCAAGTAGGATGAATAAAGTCCCAAAGCAGTTCATCTGAGTTCTGTGCAGATTTACATGTCTTGGCAGCTTCAGCAATTTTTAACACAGATGTCAATAAGGACTCCATTTCCATAGCCAAACTGAGTACCAAGTGGTGACCAGAGCAGAATTATAATTCACTGCAAACAAACAGTTGAGTTCAGAATAGTTTTGAAGCTCTTTGCTAAGATGGGAACAAATAGGGCACCAAGGAGGTGAGGGAGATAGTGGTGACCAACACTGATATTATTGCCAAACACTTGATAGCATCAAACCCCAAGAGCGAGGGTATTTCAGTCATACAAGCCTTAAGCTGTTCAAAAATCCATCTGCCAGCAGTCAGGATCTTCAGCTGTTCAGTCAAATGCAACCTGGGAAAAGGTGTGCACAGTGCCTGAGCTGAGGTGAACAGTGGTGAGGGTGCCTGAGGATGGTGAGCTTTGGAAGGAGCCATGCAAGAACCCGACTTGTCTGTATATGAAGTTACCTAAGGACATAAAACCAGCTCCACTGGGTAAGACTAAAGGTCTGTCTAACCTAACATCCAGACCCCAAGGAAGCCTGTGAGTGGGAGCCTAGGGAGAGTAAGAGCAAGGGCAAGCATATACAATACTTCCCCTCAGTGTTCTCCCAGGCTCCAACTATTTTCAGCTCAGGAACTTCCTGAGCCAGATAGAGTTTCTATGTATTTAGTAACTCTCAGAAGATTTATCTTCCGTGAACTCCCCTTGAATCCATGGAAGCTTCTCATATCCACAACATCCTTTGGTAAGAAGATCCACAGATCTGCTTCTTGTTGCATGAAGAGCCATCTCCTTCTGTTTGTTTTTCAGCCTGTCTCCTACTAACTTCATGTAATGCTGCCTGCTCTTGTACGAGAAGGGACAGCAAAGCTTGACCCATCCCTGCTCTCAGGCCACTCACAAGCTCAGAAACCTCTCTCATATACCTCCCAGTGATTCCTTTTCCAACCTGAAGATACCTGGCTGAGTTGGGAAGGACACTAAACTGTAAGGCAGAACTTGTGAAGGACTTGGGCTATTTTACTCTCCAGCCTCATTTGCCTTCAGACTCCAAAGGATCTTATTGCATCTTGCAGACTGAGTGAAATCTTCCAACTTGCTCAGGGCTTGAGTTCTAGCTCTAATGCTGCAAGCACCATCCACTGGCAGAGCTTTGAGAATATAAATAATAGCCTGCACTCAAATTCCAGGCAAGAACTGTTCCTAACCATGCTGTACACATGCACAAGCCATTCCTGGAAGCTTTCCATGATCCCATCCTCCCTTACACCTCCCCAGTTTTGCCAGCAACCCATACTCCCAGCTTCTCTTCCAGGGGTCTTGTGAGGTTATTCATGTCTACAAGCTGCACTTTGTAGACAAAATTGTGGCACTTTTGGCAGTGACCAGCAATTTATCCTTTTCAGTCATTGTGCTGGCATGTAAATCCGTGGTGAGTGCCCAGGGAAACCAAGAGCCTGCCACCTGCACAAACATTACAGAGTACCTACCAAAAGCATAGCATGCTCTCCCCTCTGTGTGTGTGTCACAGTGACCTCTGAGCACATCATCTAAAATAACCCCATGCATGGAACCAAAAATAAAAAGAAAGGAAGGATGCATTTTATGTAAATATAGTCAGAAAGTCTGCAAGACAAATTGCTTGAAGTGGTTCGAAAGATGAAGAAATATGACTCACTTCCAGAAGTAACTGTTTTTGCTGGGCTGGACTGAGAGTAGCATTGTGTCTTAGGCATGCACATGGTTGCCATTGGGGCTTTACTGACATCCACAGGGATGGGTTGGACGCCCAAAAAACTGTGTGATGGGCATGCAGAGCAGGTGTGCATCATGAACAGGAACATCAGGGAGCTCTGCAAGCAGAGAATGCACTTGTTTATCTGCAGTGCAGATTCACACATAATATTTCCAACCAGTGGTACTAACATAAGGATTCTTGTCATGCTCTTGACAGAAAAAATTCTGCAAAGCACCTTTGTCTAGGCAAGCAGAAACCGCCTGAATGGTTCAAAGCAGTGCTGTATTTAATTAAACACTGTAGAGGATGAGGTAAATGTGTTCAGAGACTAACAAGCTGCCAGCAGAAGTCTCCTCTGCCCCCCAAGTTATTATCACTTAGCTCCCCCGAAGCCTGAGGGTTTAGTGTTGTTTATCAACACTTCCCCTGCGAAACACAGCTCTGTGTACCCTTATTTGTCACACAGGCAGCATTCTCTTCCCAGTGTTTTTCTTTCACTAACTCCTTGCAGCAACGAGCGATTTCACTGAATTAATCTGTGGCTGTTGACGACATTGGATATTTTATTTCAGACCATCTTTCCTCTCCATGCGTCACTGCCTGCTGAAACCAGGGTTGCTGTTGCATGTAGGAGAGCTGAGAGAAGTTCTTCATGTGCAGCTCCATGGCATGTCCCTGCCCCACTGTGCCAAGGGGACAGCAGAGGCAGGTCCTTCCTCCCTGGCCAGGCATGCAGTTCTGGAAACCTGTTTTGCCCAGGTGCGTGTCTGAGCAGGACCCAGCTATAGTTAATTGCTGGCTGCCTTGAAACAGACCAGAGTCTGAATTTTCCAAAGCCGTGCTTCCATCTACATGCACTGAGGACAGGAATGCAAGTTCACCTGGAAACCGCCTTTCCCTTTTAAGTGAGCACATTTTTGCGCCGGTTAGGTATTTCCCATCTCTAGATGTCACATTTTTTCCACTGACTCCCCAGGCATGCGCCAGGAGTTTCAGCGAAAGCCTAAATCCATCAGCGCACCAGGAAGTGCAGGAAGCCAAACACCGAAGCTTCTCATCCCATTTTCAGCAGAGGGGTCAGAGCTGTCTCTGCCCTGTTGGAGCGACGACCGATTTACCGTCATCCCTTCAGTGCCGGGACAGGAAAGCGCTCGCAGACGGGCTCCATCCCCGGCGCCCCCAGCCCTCGCAGGGATCCCCGCCCTGGCGCGGGCGCTGCCTCTCTCAGCACGGGGGTTTTTCCTTTCCCTCTTCCCTCTGCCACCTCTGAAGATGATGGGTGAGCCAGGCTCTCCCGCACATGCCGGGGCCGGTGGCAGGGTGGCACAAAGCCGGCATTGTGCACGCTCGCCGCCCTGAGAGGCGAGCTAATTGTCTTTCCCAGCTCGGAGCAACAATTTGCTGGCAGCCAGACTTGTGTCATTATATAACTGGAGATAGTCCGACTTGTAAACGGATCTCCAGAACATGTCTCTCTTCCCTTATTTTGGAAAAACAATAAACTCGGAGCTGGCTGACACCTTGATGCTGCTTGCAAGGTCTCTCCCTTAAAGGAAGAAATTCGTCCATAGTATCACCTCCTCTCATCCGAGGCAATGGGAAGTCAGCAGGGGAATCCCAGGAAGGGCAGGAGCTTTAAAAATAAACCTGGAGATCTGCAGGGCTCCTTCCACTGTGCAGGGAAGGCTTTCGATAATAAACCTGGAGGAGCCCAGAGAGCTAAAGAGGAGGAATTTGATGTCCATGCTCACTTTCCCTCCTCCCCCTGCCCAGCTCTATCCTATGCTAACTGGCTGGCGATAAGCAGGTGACAGAAAGACAAAAGCCATCCTCACCTACTTCCATTTGCATTTCTATGCATGACTTCCAGGATGGTGAGAGCTGCCCAAAGGCATCTTCACCCAGTGATTGCCAGACTTGAAGCTGAAGGGCATCATATTGTCACGGTCACTTGTGCTCCTCAGGCTCCTTTTTCCCTCCCCATTGTGGTTGCTCTGCACTGGTGCCTGGATCCTCCTTGGGAAAGAAAAGAAACTGCTCTCCCTTTCTGAGTTTTATATTTCTGTGCTTCTGCACATGGTAATATTGGTGGACAAAATTTATACTCTGAAGAACTGTTTCTCACTGGCTGCAGGAAGCAAATTAATCTTCAAGTTAACTTCAGTGCTGGGCTCCCCAAACAGCCGTTTTGCTGACTGAGCCTGAAACTGGGAACGAGGATGGGGCATCATTATTTATTCCGCTGGAAACTCTGAATTTTCTGTGTAAAGACTAAAAAAGCTGAGAGAAAAGGGCTGCTAGAGCCTGCCCAGAGCCTGCCTGAAAGCAGGTGTCTGCATAAGGACTGCACCTCAGTATCCCAGCACCAGAAATGGGCTATATACCTTGTAATGATTCCTCCTTGTCACACCTTTCTGTGGGCCTCCAAAGCTCTGATCATCACATCCCTCCCCCAGAAAAAGGATAGAAAAATACTGGGAGACTGCTGCTCTATTATAACTTGGCAGCTGCTAGCTCTGCCCATCCATCTTCCTCCACTCCTCTCTCCCCCACTGTTTGATTCAATTTCATAAATAAATACCCTGCGTATTGACGTCAGTGTAGGCCTTGAGAAATAATACTCCTGCCGCTCTCTCTGCTATGCACGGGGAACAGAGGGGACAGGGAGGAGGAACAGAAGCAACAACGTCTTGGAAGATGAAGTCTTAATACTCTCTTAATTGCCTTCCTCCCTTTTCAGCTATGCCCCAGCTGCAAAGAAAACAAAGATTACCATTATCAGTGTGCCCTTCTGGCTTGAGGCAGGACAATCAAGTATCCAAAATTCCTGTTCCTTGTGATTTTTTTTTTTTTTTTAGTGAGGGGGAATAATGGGGAGAAATCTGTCCTAGAAGCTGGAGGGGTAAACACCATAGGTCTCTGTGGTCCTCATATGGAGCTTAACAAAAGTGTGCCCAAAATGCTGTCACCTTGGTGAAATGAAGGAGTTGGTTCCTCCATCCTGGGAGAGAGGACAAAAGACAGGGTTACCATTGAAATAGGTGTGATCATAGGTGGCTTCATCTGGTATTTAGGAAGTGGTTTCTACCAACCAGAAGTGATAAGTCGCCATGGCCCTGACAGTAGAGGCAATGAGACAAGAAACTTGGATGCTTTGGGGGAAGATGTCTCTTAATAAATTATTTTTTTAAATAGAATTTAAAAGAATTCTATTTAAGTCAAGAGTCAAAAGGCTCTTGACTGCCTTTCTAAATCAGGTCCTTTCAAATTCGACACAGCTGAAGAATGTGGTCTTGTACAGAAGGAGCACGACCTTCATTTAAACAAGCTGGTGGGGGGACAGGGAGGCCAAGAGACTGTGCCAGTACTTCTCCCATGGAAAGGCATACAAATACATTGTTTTACATTGTAATCATTAGTATTATTTCACCTCACAGACTTAAAATTGTGAACTATGCTCTTTCTAAAGCTGGCCAACACTGAAGCACAAGCGTGTTCAGGAACAAGATGCGAGAGCATTGAAAAGTCAGCATAAGCTGAATTAATTCCTAGTAATTTTGAAAAGTTAAGCAGGTATTTTGCTGCTGGTGACAGGAAGCAAGTTCTACACTTACCTTGGTTGCTCTACCTGTGAGTTACTCAGGTATTTGAATAGTGTCTTTTTCCATCTAAAACTGTGATATGCTTAATACTTTCTGGTCAAAGCTGTGTGTCATGTTGCCCTTTGCAGAACACACACAAAGACAGATGTTCTACCATGGGGCTCTCCTCTGATCACTGTTGCATGCTGTGCCTGTCCCAACCCAGAGCTGCAAGTAGCCAGATGAAGACCAGAACAGCTCATTTTGCATGTCAGGTTTGACATCCCATGCTGCCCAAGTCAAAAAACACCCTAGTTCAGAAATTTCCTGCCTTCGGGCTATTGCTGGTCTCTGAACCAAAGCCTGGCAGGTTGGAAACCTCAGTTTTCAGTCTGCTGTTGGCAGGTACAAGAAGAAGGCAGGGAAAGAGGCTCTTGCAGGGCTGTCTGCAAACTCTGACATGATTTTAATGAGCAAGTGCATTCTTTGGGTTGTGCACAGCTGGGAGCACAGCAGCAAAGCAGGCCAAGATTCCTGTGAGGACTTGTGCCTTTCCAGCATGTTGAAGTTATGTCTGCCTGCAGCACACGGCCTGCTGGCAGTCAGAGCATCCTTCAGCAGCCTGGGGGAGGGAGAGCCAGTGCTGGCACCTTGGTGGCAGTGACAGACCCCTCCCAGGACATGGGATCTATTTCTCTTTGAAAACCAGACTTCCCCCTTTGTCTGTACTGGGAGCAGTGGAATTGCTGTGTTATCCCAGGCTTGGGGTAGTTTATGACTCACCTGCTCTTTAGAAAACAGATAAGGTGGAAGGGGGGAAGTTGTCAGCTGCCAGGAGATTGTTAGAAGTGCTTTGCTTTGTTGATGCTGTGTTACAAATGAAAAGCACAAAAGGTGCAGAAAGCATCTGAGTCTTGCCTACTGCTGAATGCATGAGTGAAATAATCCATGGCACAACAGTACCTTTCTCAGGTCTCCTCACAGCCACATAAAAAATCAGTGGACAATTATAGATGCAACAAAGAACTCAGGTGATTTTAAAAAACAACAGACATGGTTTTTCCCCTTCCCCTGGTGCAGCTAGGTCCTTCATTTAGGGCAGTGAGTACATCACTGAGAGACTTCTGAGAACAGGGAGGATTGAAGGGATGAAGCTGCTCTGAGACACAGAGGAACCAGTTTGGGGACTCAGTCTATTGTGATGGCACTTGTACAACTCACTGAAAGCTAGGTAACAGCTCATCTGCATTCTGGATTAAAAAAAAACCCCAAAAACAAACAAACAAGCAAAAAACCCCTAAGAAATAATGTAAAATGGGGAAGAAAAGGGAAAAGCATCTGTTGGTTAGTGGCATTTTTTTCTCCCTGTGTCTCCCTCTATCCAGACAAATCCAGAGACACTGATTTATATACCTTGAAAATACTGTGGCCACTTGCACCCAGCAAGTCGTACCTTCCCTCCTTCCCAGTACCCCTCTGTGTATCACCTGGGAAAATGCCCTCCAAAGAGATGTTTTATTCAAAAAAACATTTGCCCTTTGCTGCCTGCAGAGCTACATAATAATGCTGAGACCCAGGGGCCAGAGCTAGGGCTGGGCTAGGATGCAGGGCTACCTTTCCCAGTTGTTCCTGGGTCTCTAAGGAGTGTTTAGGACTTTTCTGCTGAAACTATCCTTTGCCTCCCCACTCTCTTGCATGTCAGCAGAGCAGTGGGTGGAGGTCCCTGGACCAGCTGGGCTGGATGTGGAGGTGCATTAAAGCTGAGACATGCCAGTTGTGCCTCCCCAGGGATCACTGCCCGTCACTGCTGCAGCCTGCCACGCTCCTGCAATCCAGCAGCTAAGCACTCAGAGCTGTGCCTGCACAGAGAGGCATCATTACAAAAAACAGTTCTGCCTATCCAGCTGAGAAAACATGGCAGGCTTGGGTTTGTTCTCCAGCCTGCTGTTTGACATTCCCAGGCTAAGCCCACAACTTACCTGCCACCTTGCAGAGAGCCTTTGCAGGCAACAGAAGACACTCGAGACGAAGCAAAGGTGCAGTTTCATCCAGACTCCCACCCTCTGGCCAGGATGATGCTGAGAGACAGATGCTGCCTCTCCTTGCAAGTAAAGACAATCCTTGACAAGCCAAAAAGGCAAGCTGGCATATTTTGAAGTCTCTTGACATCCAAAGAAATTAGCTGCTCTAGTCTGACCCCATGGTGACTCCTGATAGGATAAGGCAAAACAGAGGGTTTACAAAGAGCCATGCTTGGAAACATCATCACCCTTAAGGTGCTTCCAGCTTTGCTGCTTTCCTTCCTGGGGAATGCAGAAAGATATTTGGATGAAGATTTTCTTGCTTTTTAATCAGCTCTAAACACCCCCCATGACAGTGGCTTACACAACAAAGAGCAGAAAAGGACCAAAGCTCCCAAAAGCAAAATTTCCACCAGTTACAACCAGAAGCCACAATGAAATCAGTCCTCATTCTTCATAGGGACGCATTTTAATGTGAACAAAACCTGTGTCAGGTCTTGGAACATGGTCAGAAAGGCAGACACATCCCCTCTGCACCTGCAATAAAGTACATGTCCAGAGGAAGCAGCCAGCCCTACATCTGTACAAAACCCTCCCTGACCAACCACAAAAATCCCCAAAGGAAAAACTGTGTGCAATTTTTGTCGTTGTTGTTTATTGCAAATTTTTAAAAGAAACTGGTTTAAAGCATGTATTTCCAAGGGTCTAAATCAGCAACTCCAATTTTGAGATGGAAAATCTTTTCCAGCCCAAGTCATTTGGGGCAGGAGGTTGGGCTTGGCGAGGTCCTTGCCCCACAGCATGACAGAGGCCTTGGCCATGCCAGTGGGGCTGCACAGTCAATGTGGTATCAGACTGATTTACCAGATTAGGGATGCTTGGGCACTGTTTTACCCACAGTTGTTCCACTACCAAACTGGAACTGCAGTGTTCTACCTCCTATTTGGAGTGGTGCATGATGGTTGTATGTGATGAAAAGCAGATCTTTGGGATTCCTAAAAATGTAAAGAGAAACCAGAGAAGCTCCATCTATCAGGAAACCTAACCTAGACACAACATTTCTTTGTTCTTTTTTTGCCATATTTAGTTCCCATCCAGCTTTCAGGTCCTGGGAACAACCCAAACTGGTAAAAGCTAAGCAAACCCCAACAGCTCCTGGCAGACAATCCCAGATCTCACCAAGAATCACTGGGAAGATGACTGGGGGCTTCAAGGGGGCACCTGCCACAGGACTGAGGTTTCATGTTGTGTTTAAGGGTACCACACGCTGTCTTGCAGTTTTGAGCTCCAAAAGAGGAGCTGCAGTGCACTCAGCTCCTCCACAGGGAGTGGCTCTTCGCGTGGACTTCTTCCCACCCAACTCTCACCCCAGGAGCAAAAATAAATGAAAAGTAAAAGAAAAAGTCAGGCTTCATATTCTGGATGGATATTTATTTGCTTAACAGTTGTTTTTTTTTTTTAATTTTTTTCTTTTTTGGTACAAAGCATCCAGGAAAGCTTTTACTTCTCTTTTTAAAAAATAAAAACTAAGTTTTTTTTAAAAAAAGACACATGAAAAGGAAAAAAAAAAAGTCAATTATTTGCAATTTCTCTGTTTTTATTCTGCCTTCCCACCCCACCCACTTCCCTTCCCCCCTCCCTAATTTGGACTGATTTTCATTCTTTTCCATATATATTTAATAAAATAAATAAAGGATTTTCTTTGTCGTGTATTGCAGTGCCATTTTTCTAAACAAAGGCTTCATGGCTCAACATTGCAAGGTAATAACAAACAAAAGGATTATACATTAAAATCCTCCCCCTCTCAAGACTCCCCTAGCCCTCCCCTCCAAACCACGAAATAGAATACAATTCAAGTAGTCTTTTTTTTTTTATGTTTTAAATGTATGGATATATAAGACAAAGCAAGTACAGAACTGGTTAACAGAGTGTCCCCATTTTATTAGCAAGTGAGAGTATATTAGGGAGATGTAATTGATTCCCCCCCTTTTACGGTTTCTAGACAGATAATATATATTATTTTAAACCCAACCTATTTTACAGCCCTCTGCCCACCTCTCAAACCCAACCGCTCACCGAGTCCCGAGCCTCAAGCCATAGGCTTGCCTTTCCCCCCATCCCGTGCGCGGCCGCCCCGGAGAGGCGCAGCCCTTCCTTCTGCACGGCCCCGGGAGGGCAGCGAGGGCAGGGGCGCGGGGCAGGGACGCCAGGGTCCGGCCAGAAGGACGCAAAGGGCAAGAGAAGGAAAAGGAGATGGCAGGGCGTGGAACTGCTGCTTCTGCAGGGGCTCGGTGTGAGGGCTGCCCGCCCGCCTACTCGCCGCACCGTCGGCACTCGAGCAAGGACAGGGAAGAGCGAGATTCCCCTTGGCTAGGGAAACCAAGCTCCCGGGGGTCTCCACGGCCATGGGGTCCGTGCAGAAGCAGGGCTTTGAGTTCTAACTGGCAACACCTTCACCATTCAAAATAGTTTGTCTCCAGAACAGTTCCCTTTTAGTCTAAGTTGCGGTGGTTGTGTTGTTTTTGTTTTTTTTAAACAAAAAAAAAAGGATGCGTGTGGATGTATTCTGTGTGTGCGTGCATCTGTGTACATGAGTAACAGCCAACTAGCTCATATGGTCATGACCAAGCTATATTTCAGAAGAGAAAAGAAACACATTTATCACACTTTTCCTAAAACGAAAAGCTAAAATTTCAAGTTCAGTATTTGCTATCTTGTCCTTCCCTCCCCACCCTCCCTTGCTATTTCTGGGTTTTTTCCCTTCCAACTTACTTTAGCACCATAACACATTTTAAACATTACAATCCCTCTTCAGATACTACACAAAATGTCCCATAAAAATAGTGCTTTTTTGCCAAAAAAGTTATATAATATATTATATATATAAATCAACTAAATCCGTGGCAAATGTGCAATGCAGACGCCTCCTCCATTTAAAGTGAGCATCAGCTCACTTTTTTCTTTTTTTCTTCTTTCCCCTTTCCTTTTCCTTCTCTCTCTTTCTTGCTTTCTCTCTCCTCTTCCTCTCTTTCTCCCGTCATCGGTGATTTCAAAAAAGGTGCAAGTCGATTTGGAATCTTGTAATGAAGCACACACACAAAAACGCAGATGGGGGCTCCTCAGAACTTCTTCTCAGGTATGTTTTTCTTTTAAAGGTGCAAAAGAAAGTTATAAAAATAAGAAAAACCAAAAGAAAAAAAAAACCAAAAAAGAAGAAAAAAAGTGGGGTGGGAATGAGGCAAAAAATTTTTATCCCTCAATGTTTCTCCCCGTTCTATTGTTTTTTTCACTTTATTGTCAAGAAAGACACGGAATGGACGCTTCTTGAGAAAAAAAAGATTAAGAAAAGGATTTAACTTCATATCCTTTTTTCCTCTTGCTCTTTCTTTTGTCTTCTGGCGTTGGCACCGGGGATGTCACGCAGCACCCAGCAGCAAAAAGTTCAAGTGCCAAACTGTCCCTTCACAAGTACAGGTTTGGAAATACTGGGGGCGTGGGGGAACGAAACAGGTGTGGGAAACGAAACAACCCTCCCCCCCACCCCAAAAGGAAGATGCTGTGGGAGCGGTGCCACTCGCCACCGCCATCCCCTCCTTGCTGTGTCAGTTGTTTGGTTGGGGCCGGAGCGGCGTGAGGGTGCCCCGCCGCCCCGCTCCTCAGCTCAGCGGCCCTGGGGACGGAGGGGCTTGGGGGTCGGGAATCGCCAGTCCTCCTGCCCTCCCCCAGGAGATCAAAAATCGAGACAGCTGGTCAGGGTTCATTTCTGGGGGCCAGCCGTTTCCGGGGAGGCTCGTGCCGCTGGGGACCTCTGGCTGGGCAGGGAGATGAGGGGACGGTGCAGCGCCTTGGCTTCCTCGGCTGCTTGCAGCCCCTCCGCCTGCCACCGGTACCGGCGAGCCCGCAGGATGTTGGGCGCATCCCGCTGCCGCCGCTGGGAGCTCTTCTTCTGCCACACGTCGTACTTGGAATACTTGCCGTGTGAGGGCTTCTGGAAGCTCTCCTGCAAGGAGAGGGATAGCAATATGAGCCTCCACTCAAGCCTGCCCACTCTCCAGATGGGGATTCCCTTCTTGGACCTCCATCCCTCCCATGGAAATATTGCCTCATCCCTGGAAACAGTCACAGAAAGGCTGGACAGGACTCTGAGCAACTTGATCTGGTTGATGCTTATTGCAGGGCGGTTGCACTAGATGACCTTTAAAGGTCATTCCAACCCCAACCATGCTATGACTCTGCGACCCAGCCCACCTCTCGTTCCCCACCTTACTAAGAGCTGACTTTTGGCAGGCTATTTGGCATGACTTGCCAATGGTGGCTGTCTCTCAAAAGCTCTGCAGAAACACCAGACCTTGCAGCTGGGTTTTGTTCTCTCCACTCACGGCCTTCCCATCTTTTCTCTGTTTATTTCAGAGGAGGGCCACCATCCCTGCACAGCCTCCTCACCTTGCTGAGTGCCGGCAGCCCAGCCAGGGAGGTGGCAGAGAGGTCACGCTCTGACTTGACGGATTTGGCGCAGTACGTTTCCAGCAAAGCCAGGTCACAGCTCCGAAAGCAGCACTCCTCCACGATCCCCCGGTTGATCCGCCGGTTATTTCGTCCCACCGGTCTACCTGCAACAGCAGAGACCCTGGCATTAGCCACCAACCCGGGCTGGACCCTCTCCCCAACTCCTTGTAGGCATCCCTCCACCACCAGCCACCAGAGACTGGTGAGCTCCACACCCTTCAAACACAGCAGCGCTTCTCCCAGACCAGCTGACACGCACCCGCAAACCAGCCAAGTCTCATGTTAAGACTTTCCCAGACAAATGCTATTGATGCCAACACGTGCCAGCAGCAGTCTAAAGGCACTTTAAATGATGGCGGTTTATCTCCCTACTCTATCTCTGGCACGGGTAGCCTTCTCAGGCGCAGCTCAGGCGAGGAAGCTCCAGCTCAGGCGAGGAAACTCAAGCCCAGCCTGACCGCCAGCACTGCGCCGATTACTGCGACCGTCTCTGATGTTGATCCTGGCAAGCGAATTTTATTAGAAAGAAGCAGCACAGCGTTGTGGCTGCCAACCTCCCCCTGCCGGATCAACACTCAGGCAGGTGAAGCAAACCAAGGCGGCTAAATTTTACCAGATGGGACAGCTCTGAGACAGCTGCAGAAAGAATACAGGCTCCCACACCAGCCAAGAATAGCTATTAAACTTAATCTTTTAATAAGGGTTCCTCTCCCATTTCTGCCTGCAGAAGGATGCAAAAGCCCATGTCTGGTGCAGCAATGACCAAGTGCATTTCATATCACTGCTTAATGATGGCCAAAGTGCTCCAGAGGAAAAGCTTACATCAGTTTTGCCGTGTTTCCTCCCCCTCTTGAAATAAAAGAGACGGGTAAAGTTGAATTTCTGATGCAAAGCAAATTTGCTTGGGAATTGTGCCTTCCAGAATGTAAACCAGCCCAAAACAAAAGGATTTTCTCCATGCTTTTGCACGTAGCATTTTATGCTCTTGTGCTGTTGTAGGGTTTGCAGCCAGGCTTCTGCACACTGCCACAAGGACCCCTTCCCAGTGCAAGGTGCTCCGAGGGAGGGAAACAGAGGCCAGCAACAGTGGGGCTTGCAAACAGGATCCAGTACCACATCCCAGCCAGGAGATTTTGGGCATAGGGAAAACTGAGAGCGAGTGGTGTAAGCGCAATGCCCAACACTGCTCACTATGGCATGCTGAGCCTCCCAGCTGGCCTGCAGGAACACACACGACTTGGACACACGACTGGCCCTGTGCATGACCCATGATCCGCACCCCTTGCACTCCTGATGAAGCAGGCACTCAAGTCTTAGGCCTTGGTGAAGACTTAAGGCTGGCTTACATGGAACTGACCACTTTCCTTTGAGGGTATCCCCCCCTGGATGCCCACCCAAAGTGCCCAAACGACAAAGTGCAACCCCATGTATGAGAAGCAGCCCCAGATGTGCAATACAGAGTGCATGTGGGATGCAGTCCTGTGCATTCAATGCAGCCCCACATGTTGAACGCAGACATGCATATTTAACACAGTTTTCCATGCACAACAGAGCCCCGTGTGTGCAATGCTGGCATGCAAAACACCAAGAAAATGCTTTGCTGCTGCCTCTGTGATAGCCCTGGCAGCGGGGCACCTGCTCTCTGTTAAAATCAGTCATGTTCCCATAGACCAGGAGCCCTCTGGTCCATGCTGGTGCATGCTCAAATGTGACACAAACAAACACAGCATCAGTGTGCTGGTTGATGGGGCAGCTGACCCGTACCATGAGACCTGCCTTTGGGAGTAATTTCAAATGCTTTGTTTTCCACATTCATCCCCCTTGTGCCACCACCTTCTTTTTCTTTTTCTCTAGAGTAACTTCAGGCACGACCTTTAACCAGCCCCACAGGGAGATGAGAAGGCTGGTTCCCCCTTGGCAAAGGTGCATCAAAGAGAACACTGCTAGGGGTTTAATTTTCTCTCTTGTGGTCAATAAACACACTGGATTGGGGCCTTCCCTGAAAGGCAGGGCAGATGTGTTAGGTGCCCACAGCTCAAGTGATGCCAGAGAAGGCAGCCTGGGCGGTGATGGCCAAAGGACACAGGGACAGGAGCCAGCCTAGGGCCAGCTGCATGTATTCTTCTCTATGCATTGCCCAGTGAGATCCGTGGGAGAGGTGCATTCCACCGATATCCTGCACCGCACATGGCCCCTGCTCAGTTCCTATCAATCCCAATGCCTAACTCAATCCATGGCAGGCTGCTGAAGCATTAAGCTGCTCCACAAAGGCATCCTGATATGGGCAGAAGGAGAGTTTAGAAGGGAAAGAGAAAAAATTCACGTCACCCCCTCTTGCTAGCACATTCCCTAAGGGCTACATTCACACTCCCGCTGAACAGAAGGTTGCACAAGTGATGACACACATGGTTCGAGGAGAAGTTGAGGTTTTCAAAGGTTACATATCTCCTCTCAAAAACAGAAGTTTCCCACTTGCAGTTATGTGTTTGTTTGGAAAGTAGAAGGGAGGAGAAAAACAATGAGGAAAGCGGGACTATATTCACCGCTGTGCCTTCAAGGGCAATTTCTGGCGTACGTATGCACAGGAAGATCATGCCAGCGTGTGTTTGCAAATGCCCAGGTGTGGCACCCCCAGGGTGAGCTCCCAGCAGGGACCACCACAGTGACACAGTTTCTTCCTCCCCTGACTGCTGCCCCTGCCTGGCTGTCAGGTACAGGTGTAGCCCCCAGCCCCAATGTGCTGTCCTTTCTCTCCTGCATAAAGCTGCTGCAGGCCATTCCCCTTGCCGCCACCACTGCCAGCTCCACCATGACTCTCCGATAGGGCACGTTTCCATTACATAATTGTCCGTACGGACCTTGCCAAATGCCACTAGAATCCTCCGGGGGACAGTTACTTTAGGAAAAAAAATAAGCAAACATAACAAACAGGGGTTTAGTCTCAGAAAGTACCTGCAGACAACAGGACATTGCTGGCTAACAGCAATATTGCTACTGACCTGGATTGGGAAGAGCGTTTGTTCTGTGACACAATTTACGCAGGGACTAAAGGTTGAATTTCCTGGCTTTTGCCCATGAGTGGCATCTCACTGCACCGCCACTGCCAAACCCAGGAAGGGTTTTGCCGCTCTGTCCCTTGCCCACAGGGGAGAACTGTGTGGGCAGCAGGCTGCGGCATTGCCGGGGCACGCGAGCCACTTCCCATCACAGCAATGACCTGAGGAAATGCGCTTCCTCTCAGCCTTCAGTGAATGGCTAGGCTCCCTTTTTCCCAAAACTCTGCTTCACCAAAACCTTCTACAGCGCTGCTGAGGGGACATGCCTGAGATGCAAAGTCCTGTGATGCAAAGCCTGGCAGTGTGAAGCCCTCCACCTGCCTAGGGTTATTCCTGCCTAGGTACAGGCTCTCCTGACAGGGCATCCCAGAAGTGGCACAAAGCCAAACCCATTTCTGGGAGAACCCAGAGGCCATGTACCTGCAGCTCAGCTATGCGAGTGTGCCAGAGGAGGCACAGCGCCCACTGCCATGGGAACAGGAGGGCTCCCTCCCTAGTATAAACACCCCACTGCTCCTGGCTCCCCACTCTCACCGGGGCTGAACAGATGCTGTGGGGAGGGGTGCACAGTGCTGGTGCCACCCTGGCTGGGTCCCCTCTCCTCCGGTCAATCAGGCGGTCAGCCGAGTGGAAGGGGACTTTGGGTGTAAACAGTCCCCGTGCCCCTGTCGCAGGAATGTTGGGAGCAACAAGGGGGCCTTTGTACAGCACCAGGCCCCGTCCCAGTGCCCCCGGGCTGGCCCTCCCCCACCCCAGCACGGCACCGCACTTTCCCCCCTGCTTTTTCCTAGTATTATTCGGAGGAGCGGCGGGTGCGCAAGAATGTGCCCCGTCAGCACAAGCGGCTGCAAAGAGCTAAATTCTTATCAGCTGTTGGAAAGGAGGAAACAGGAGCTGTTGTTTACAGAGAAGTCGGCCGCCTCTCCCCCTGCAGCCCCTTTTCCCTCCCTGCCAGCGCTGCATGACAGCAACTTCAGGACTGAGGCTTCCTCTCGACCTGCCCTGCTTTTCACTCCAGGCTGGACTCAGCATCCCTCCGTGGGCTCTGCCGCTGTCCCTGGGTGGGTGCTGGGGACCAGGGGTACCAATCCTGCCACAGTGCCATGGCAGGAAGCCACCACCCTGACAGCAGCTGCCAGCCAAGCCAAAAGACTTAAAAGTCACAGAGAGGAGGCATCACCAGTGCAGAGCAAAGCATGCTCAGATTCAGCTGTAGCTTGCCCACGCGTGCCTGGGATAGATACAGAGCTGGCATCACCATGTCCAGTGTGTCCCATGGCTAGGTAACCTCAGCGCTGCTGGCTCTGCCCCTGTTAGTGCAGCTCTTCTGCAGCCCCAGCTCTTGGAGGCAGCTTCAACACTCTCAGCCCCAAGAACCTGCCAGCCACAGTGCCTCCCAGGACATCATCCCATGCATCCCCCTTGCATTGATGCAAAGATCACAGTATTTCACAGCCAGCTTTGCTAGCAAAGTGCTCTCTTGCAAGAATGCAGAGCATCACAAGTTCTTAAATAATTGCTTCAGCAAAAAAAGCAATAATGGATTTTCACACCATTTTTGTTTTTTCCTATATTACCAGTCAGATGCTTCAAAAACCCTTGTCCAGCAAGCAGGCCCTTGGGTACGCACAGGACAGGGCTCCCCAGGTCATTTATTTCCCGTGGGAACAGCTGCTTTAGCACAGGCCACTCATCAGGTCACACATCCCAAGCTGTGAGGTGCTCAATCAAACCCAGGCCCAGTTTTAAGATGTAAACCCACAATGGTGCAACATAATTGCGCCCTATTGCATCTACATGGTGACAATAGTGCAGCCATCTGGGTTTAGGAGTGAAGATGAACATGGTCAGAAATATTCACTTATTAGGCCAACTGATGGAGGGAGAGAGGAAAAAATTAAGTGAAATGGGGATGTCCAAAACCTTCATCAAGTAGAGGCATTGCCCAAACATCTTCAGCCCTGCATGGCACAGGCTGGTCAGATCCTGAAACGGTTAAAATATTGGACTATTGTTTCACCCCCAGTACCTGGGCTCACCAGAAAGATTCAAAAAGGTGAAGCAAGGAAGGGGGATGGGAGAAGACAAAAAGAAATAAAGCAAGAACCCCCTTGCAAGCACCCAACTGGTCATTTGGCACCAAGAGACTTGTCTGCCTTCAAAAGTGTTTTTATTTTGGCCTGGGCAGCTGGGTTATTTGAGGTGAAAGGAGGTCAGTTTGACCTTAAAACAAAAGCCCCATTCCCTTTCATCCCCAGAGAGAGGGAGAAGGGAAGAGAAAGCAGGGAGGGAGACAGATGCTCCTCTACATATAGAGGGAGAGGAAGAGCTGTGAGAGCGGGAGAGGCACTTGCCTCCTTGTCATGCCGGTAAGGGAAGGGGGAGATGAAAAGAGGAAGGGCAGCTGCCACTCAAACCCTGACTGCTTGGCTCCATCACAGCAAGGAAGTGCACCCAGAGCACCCCAAAAGCGCTGCCTGCCCACAGCGCCCAGGGAGCCATGAGAAGATCCCACTCCTCAGCTAGGATGGGGCAGGGGGATTGCCCCATCTGGGCTGCAAAGCCACCTGCGGCCTGACCACCCGCCCAAAACTGAACCTGAACCCCTTCCCAACCTGAACCCTGCTGTGGCTGGGTGTGGGATCCCTGTGCCTCTCTCTACCCAACATCAGCAGGCAGCAGGCGACAAGTCTGGTAAAGCGTCCAGGATGGGAAGGGACATCCAGGTTGGAAAAGGACATCCAAAGTCGTTTCCTAACTTTGCAGCACCCTGTTGTTCCCTGCACAAACAGACTGGAACAAGAGGGAAGCTGGCTCTCAACTCCACTCCTCCAAAAAAACACCCTGTTTACCTGAAAGTGACTTTTTAATTCCTTTTCCCAAGGCAGAGACAAGACTGCCAAAAACACCATGTGCAGCTGGTATCTACATTGTCTTTCCCCCCATTTGGCTTTGCATCTTTCCTGTAGTCAGTCATCCCATGGCTCAGTCCTCAGTGGGGAGCAAGACACAGTGTCTTCCCACTCCCAAGCAGAGCAGGGAACCAAAACACCAAAACAAGGCATTACACTCGAGGCACCTTTGCCCATAGATTACTGAGCATCCATTGTCACTGGTTTACTCCTCATCCACCCTGTTTACCAGCTAATCCATTGTACTGCCAATGGTCCAAAGACCCAAAGCATCCTGGTGGAAAGCCCACTGCAGTCAGCTCCTCTGAAGCCATCTGCACCCTGCACACAACAGCAGTGCTGCATTTTTTTTGCATTAGCTGCACTGCAAAGGGGTAAGACATCACTCTTCAGCAACAACTTCACCAGTGCTAGCTGGGAGGTCACACAGCTTTGTCACAAAGTTTTGGGAACAGCCTAGAAGGTGCTGCTATACCCAAGCAAAGCCTACCTGGGAAGGGAGAGTGCTCAGCTTCCTGCCTGCTGTCAGGATGCAACGCTTAGGCAGCAAAGTTTCAAAATAAACCAGGACCCAAGCTCAGCAGAGCACTGGCTGCAGACATCCTTGTTATTGTAATGACTTGCCCTTATCCCTGGTGAACCAGCCTCATACGGTTCCCCAGAGACATTCGACTTTCCCGAGCATCATATGCGGGACCCGGCTTCCCCTTGTTACCAGTCAGACCCCAAAACCAGTGCCAAGTGGATGCATGTCACCCTGAGCGTGTCCATTCTCTTGCTCCTCTCCTGGCCTACTGCCATATACAAGGAAACCATGAAAAGCATCAGGCTGGAAAAACCCCTCCTTTCCCTCCTGGCCTGGTTCTGCTGAGGCAAGGTGTGGGGTGGGGGCAGCATCCTGCCCGCTGCTGGCAGCTGCCCACCACTTACTGAAGTAGAAGCCCCTGTCCCCGCAGACGAACTGCAGCGTGTCCACCAGCTCCCCGCCGCAGAGGGTCTCCGCCGTGCCGTAGGCGGTGGCCGAGTCCAGCGCGTAGGCCAGGAAGGCCAGGAGCAGCAGCAGCATCCGCCTGGCCGCGCACATCCTCTGCACCTGGGGACAGAGGCACAGCGTTAGCACCACGGGACAGACCCCTCTCTGCCCCCTCCCCTGGCCTGTGCCCCCTGCCCACAGCACGCCGGGGAGCTGATGCCCAGCCATGTCGGGATGCTGCTGCTGCTGCTGCAGGGAAGGAGCGGCAGCGCTGCGACAGCCGCTGGGGTGAGGCCAGCTCCCTGCGTTCGCCCCGCCGGGCAGCAGCTCCAGGCAGACAAGGTTTGCATTGAAGCGGTTTTTCCATTGGAAAATCCCGCTTCAGCCTACCTCTAAAAGGTTTTTATTTCCCCTGCTCTTTCAACCGTGTGATTTTTTTTTTATTCCCCCCACCCCCACACCCTTTTAAAAGGGAATTCATTCAAGTTATTATCAGTAGGTGGTTTTTTTTCCTCTTCTGATGATAGGTTTTCATGCCCTGGCTGAAAATGTGTCCATGCGAAGCGAAATCAAGTGAAGCTTCAACCTGTCCTAGAGCTGCTTTTGAGGAAAGCTGGGAAGAATAGCTTTTGTCGTGGGCATGTGAAGGAGATGAGGCTCAAGCAATCAAGAGGCTGATTGCGCAAGCTGTGTTTGCTGACAAGAGTTGGGACTGAGAAGACATCCCTCAGGAATAATGTGGTCCCATGGGAAACACACCTGAGGCATCACTAGGGAGGGTAAAGGCAGTGTCAGACAGTGCAGAGCATTAGAAAAGAAACTCCCTGGATATTTGCTAACTAGCCCAAAGACTCAGCTCCAGCAAACAGCTTTACCTCCGTGTCAGCCTCTGCAGGTGTAAAGCCAGTGTGCTATTGCCTCACTGGATGGGGCAAAACCCATGAATGGCTCAAGACATTATAGTCCCTCAGTGATGAGCCTCAGAGTACACATACAGCCAAATAACACTGGGTTTTGACCAGATAGGTAAGCTCAAAATGAAGAGAAGCATGTCAAAATAGCAGACGGTGGGTGGCAACCCTAATCTCAAGCAGAGCATCCTCTCTCCTTGCTAATATTCAACCAAGACACTAGGTTTCACATCCAGCTTTCATCACCATAGTATCTGAGCAACTCGAGAATAATATCAGTTAATGAATATTACCTCACCCCTCCGGGATGCTCGGAGATGGAGCCGAAGCCCAGGATAGATTAAATGACTCGCCCAAGGTCACAGGGGAAGTCTGCAGTGCAGCCAGGAAATTAGCCCAGGTCCCCCGAGGCCCTGCTACGGTCCTGCCAGCAATAAAGACACCATTGCTCCCAAATTTTTAGTAGCACGTACCTCAGATTGTCACCGCTAGAAATGCATCATGCTTACAAGTCATGAGCTCTACTGAGCAGCAGGAGGACAGGGATCAGCAGCAGGAAAAGCCAAAACAGAGGTTTCAAGGTTTGGATGGGCTGTGGGGGACATTCCTCCTGCTTGAGTTTTGATGGCCATGGTATTCCTCAGTCTGTGCTGGCACAGATCACCAAGACTGGCAGAAGCTCTCCAGAGCTCTGCACAAGAGAGGCAGCAGCCCTGGGAACAAACTGGTCTCTAATCAGCAAGTGATGGGACCAGGACCAGCTTTTCCAGTAGCTATGGTCCCATCAGCACATTGCAGGGACTTTGTTCTGTATAACAGTAGGAGCAGAGGGATGGCATCAGGCTCTGACACCATGCTGCCAAGCTGCAGTGTTTTACCACCAGCACCTTTTCTCCTCAATTTTTTTTTATCAAGTGGCTCACAGTTGTTTATTGGGCCTCTCCAACATGAACACAGCATCACTTTCACTGCTGGAGTCATGCCCCTGGTGCTGCAGCATCAGGAGCCAGATCTCCAGCTGAAACATACCAACCACCCTGCTCCTGTCCCTTTTTCAGCCCTTTTTTTTACATGCAGATCTCAGCTGCTGGTGTTCCCCAAGTCTCAGGTAGTGCCAGCACTCATTGCTGGGGTGACAGATTTGCCACCAGCCAGTGTTGCCATCAAAGGCACTCATGTGGGACTTTAGGACACCCACATGATCCCATGGCCCCAGTTAGGCTCATGCTGGCTGTGGGCACTGTGGCTAATGAGCAGGCTGCATGCTGGCATCCCCAAGCCAGAGCCAGACCTGACACGAAGGGGTTGACTAGTGGCACAGGTGACAAACACCATTTTTCCTCTACATTCAGTCTAAAGAAAAGGGTGAGATGCTCTGAAGCAAGGGGAGAGTGAGATTTTGTCAGCAGGTGATATTTGATGCTGGGGAGACCTGATACCTTCTGTGGAAAAACACTTGTGCTCCTCAGAAAATACCTGCTCCTGCACAAGCTGCACTGCAAGCTCCTGGCAGCCTTCCCTGCCTCCACTGCAAGCTCTTTCCAGGTGCCCACAGACCCCGGAACTCCAGCCAGGAAACACCCCTGAAGCTGCAGGAACAGGGAGAGCCCCAGTACTGTCATCCAGAGCATGGCTAACGTGGAGGTGTAAAATGCAGCTAAAGTCCACCTTGGCCCAGGCACCAGCCACCAGCCCTTCCCTCTGCTGTCACCTTGGCATCTCCCTGCTCCTTCCAGTAGCTGTGTAATGAGAAACCAGGCAGCAAAGCAAAGAGCATCTTTATTTACTACCCAGTGCTGCAGTTTCTCTCCAGCTTGATGGGAGCTGCAACCCAACTCAACCCCATAAGACCTTCTCTCTCCTTTTGGCCCTACTGACTCTGCAAATGAAAAGCCCCCAGACTTCACACAAAGGCTACAGAGGCTCTCAGGGTGCCATCACTGGCTCAACAAATCCCAATAAACTTTCAATTGATCCTTCCCTCCCTCACAAGCAGGGATGAGCAGACCCATGCAGAAAAGCTTACACCTGCATCACCATGGCTACCAGAACAGGTGCTGCTCCCCAAAACAGGGTGTCATGGCACAGCTGGGTACCTGCAGCCCATGACCTGGTTGGTGCCAGCACCATGCCAGCTGCACAGGGAGCAGGAACTGAATGGCTGCTCAGCATGATGAGTCTAAGCCCTGTGCATACCTCCAAGACTTCATTCTCCACTGGAAACATGAGACAGCACAGCCTTCGGTTTCTAATCCCAAGCATTAGGACAGACATGGTCTCCTCAGCTACTGAACAGGAGCAAATTCACACCAAAGGTTGGAAGAACCTTCATATTTTATTAGAAAGCCTCTCTTATATGTAATGGAACAGGAATAAGGCAGCACAAGGGAAGTAGACCACTTCCCCAAAGGATAAGGTCCTGTCCCTGCTAAAAGAGAGGCTACAGCTACCACTGTCCCACTCTTGCCAAAGCAGGTTCAACCAGCCATGCTGACTGCTGTTGTTCCTCATGTGCCCAGGTAGAGCTCAAAGGCTTTAGGACAAAGTGGGAATGGCAGTGTGAGATGTGCCAGATGCCCAACAAGCTGAGCACCAAATTCCTCCTAAGGAGGGCCTGGACTCCACACAGTGTGCAAGAGGGTGATGCAAGAGGAATTTCTTGGTTGCACAGGTGACCTGTACCACCCTGGGAATCACACCTGAAGCTCCTTTGAGTAACCCACTTCTGAAGAAGCATTATCAGTGCAGAACAGACTCAGACAAGGTATCAGCACATACTGCTGGCCTCTCCCTCCCTGGAGAGGGTCTGCTTTGCTCTCCCTCCTCCATGACTTTCCCAGCATCCCCAGCATCCTCAGCACCCCACACAAAGCCAGGCTGCCACTGGAACCAGCCACAAGCTGCCATGTGCAGGGTGTTCCTGCCTTGGAACTCTCCTGTTTATTCCTGCCTTGCAGCACATGTCACTGCACCCATGGCCAGGGACCCCCAAACACCTCTTGGCAGCCCCCAGCAGCAGAGAGGTGCAACAGAGAGGGTTCTCTCTGAGAGGCTGTGGTGAGCTCGAGGGCAGGTCTGCAGTGGAGTCACCCTCCCACCCGAGACTGTTAAAGGATTTTTTTCAGGATCTGCTGCTGAATCAGCTGGATCAACAGTTTCTGTCCAGCTGCTGGGGAGTCGGGGGCCAAGCAGCCACAATGTGCTAAAAGGCCCAGTTGCCAAGTCTCAGAGTACAGCTCAAGCATCCCTTGCATCCAGGCTTGTGCTGAGCAAACCAAACCATGATGCCTCTTGGGCAACAAATATCTCCCCAAAAACAGAGACAAAACCTCCTGTCTGACCTAATTCCTTCTTCAGTCTGGCCTTCATTGCAATTTAATATGAACAGAACAACGTAGGAGGGAATTGACAGATGGCCCAGTCTGTAAAATTTGGATTTCGACAGCAAAAAGAAAAAAAAAAAAATTTGCTTCTTTGTGGAGCAGTAGAGTGTTTAAAAGGGAACATGGCAAAAGAAAAGTCGTCAGCCCAAACCCAGTGGCATGTGCCAGAGGGGAAAACCCCAGTTTACACATCCCAGCATCCCTCACACTCCACCCCTTCAAAAAAAAGAAAAAAACCAAAACAGGCAGACTGATGTTTCGCTGCTCTAATGATTGCCTGTGAGAGATGCTGAACATCTGCCTCTCTGCATTACTCCTCTCTGTGGACAGCCCCAGGCTGTGGGGAGCTGACCCGGTTCTGAGCATGGCAATCCCAAAGGAGCAGGATGTGAGCATGTGCCAACCTCACAAGTGCCAAGTGAATGCCGCCCCTGCCCATGGGGCAACCCAACCTCACACTGGGCCATGATGCCCAAAGTGCCAAGGAGCAAAGGTATAATGGAAGCCAGTGTGAGAGGCAGGTGCCTTGGCAGCTAAAAACCACCCAGGAGCCGCATCCTGGGCAGGGGCACAGGGATGAGCTGCCCAGCAGTACCTGAAGGTAGAGGAATCACCTCATGCCCTGCCACAGAAGAGTCCCTCTTGCCATCTGGAAGAGAAAGATTTCCAACCACTCACAGCTTGGAAGAAGCAAGCTTCAAAACACAAAACTTTTGACCACTGAGTTATCAGGCAAATAAAAACCACTCAGGAGGACCAGGGGTTTTGCTGTTTAACTCAGGATTGAAAAAAATAAAATACCTTCTAATTCTTGGCACCTGGCTCGCATGACATTCATATGGCTGAGGCTGGCAATACTGCTGCTATTTTTAGCCCTCACTTTTTTTGTCTTCATTGCTCGTCCCCATCAGCAGCCCACTCTGCCCCACACCAGGGGTCACCTTTCTGCCTTCCATCCCATGAGCCCAGAGAGGCACCTGCCTCCTCTGCCTGGGGCAGGCAGGGAAGTGCTGCCCGCACCCCATGTCTATAAGTGCTGCAGGAAAACTACTGTGCCTGTGGAAAAATCAAGCTGAAAAACGTGAATGGGGTATTCAGTACCATTTACTCACCCCACTGGGGAGTAAGAGTGTATTGCATAAATTTTGGTATGCAGCCCAGAAATATTTGATTTATTGTATTAAAAAAAAGGGAAATGCAATCTTGCTTAACTCTTCTAAAGACAGCTGGCAGGACCCAGCGAAGGGATTTAAGTCTGTTTTAGTAGCCTCACTTAACTCCTTTTTTTATTGTTCCTCTCTCCTTTCTGCATTCCCTTCCAAAACCTGGAGTATATCAGGGAAAGTTAACAGCAAGTTAAGCTGTTAAATCAGGAACTGTGGTGACTGGAGTCTACTGGCAAGTGATATTCCCACAACACGTTGAACTTGCTTTATGTCTTGGCAGAGCAACTTTAACCCTTTCAGAGCTGGGCTGTAACGCCAAGGCAGACTTCCTCCCCTGGTGCCCCCCACCTCTCCTGACCCCTCACACAACCATGCCGAGGGAGGCCGATATCGCTTTCCCCGCTAACACACTCATCAGCTTTTAAAAGCAAAGACAATCCAAAGAAGGATCGGAGAGGTCAGCCCCAGGACACGAGCTGGGAGAGGGTGGGCCACTTACAGTGCTCATATGCACTGCTGGAAACACACCAACTCCTCGGTCCCTCTAAAAATAAGACCTCACCTGCTGTGTTTGCTTTATTTAAAGAAAGAAAAGTACAGAAATGCTTTTCTCTGACGCTCCGTGAGACAAGCTGGGCTCGTGCTGAAGCCTATAGGAATCAAGGGGAAGACACACACTGACAACTCTGGGTTGACTGGTCAAAGAAGCAGCCCTCCAGCCAGGCTGAAAAAAGGATCACCTGTCAGAAAGAGTGCTGGGACACACACGCAGACACATTTTGGCTCTCAAATTTCATGCAGCGGTGGGAGGGGACCTGCGGTGTCAAATCTTTTATCCCTTAATGAATTTTCACAGGAGCTGGGATAGCCCCTTTGAAAGGTTGAGTGAATTTGTGTGGGTGTCAACAACACGGGGCAAGATTTACAGCTCTGACCCATTCACCTCCACCAAAATTGTTAAGTTGGGTCCAAAACAGCACGGTGGAACTCAAATCAGAAGTGTCAGTCAGTTTTATACTTCCAGATGTCCTTAGCACAAAGTCATCCTTAACAAAACCCCACGACCCAGGCTCCTCTACTCCAGTCTAAATCAAGGCAACAGGAGGAATAAAAATCCCAACACGTTGAACCCTGCAAAGTAAAAGGAAAAAAAAAAAAAGCCTCCCACATACACTCACAATCTGACAATAAACAAAACCAAAGAAAAACATGCCTCAGTCTCCCAAGCACATCCCAGCATTTGGAAGAAAACTACAGATTTTGTATAGGAAGCCTGGGTTGAAAGCAGAGGCTCTCCCGAGGTGTCTGTTTAAAACCACCCACACAAATCTTGTTTTTACACTTGATTGCTCCACACCACCCTAGCGAGACCGGGCGTATCAGCAACCTTGCTTTAGTACCCTTGGCTGGAGGGGAGGCAGCCACATCTGCTGGTACAGTAACGCTAAATCCGAGTTCCCTCATGTGCCCCAATTCTCTACTGCTCAACAGAGTGCTCAGACCTTTCCAAGTTGCGCTCTTAAAACAATTAGTGTAGGGAAAAGCAATTGGGAAGGAAGAAGAATAAGNCAGCGGGGCCGCCCCGCCGGCCGCGGCTGGGCCGGCGCTCGGGGTCCCTCTAGTGACACGCGTGGGGACGGCGGCAGCGCGGCCGGCGCGGCTCGGGATGGCTCANTTTTTACACTTGATTGCTCCACACCACCCTAGCGAGACCGGGCGTATCAGCAACCTTGCTTTAGTACCCTTGGCTGGAGGGGAGGCAGCCACATCTGCTGGTACAGTAACGCTAAATCCGAGTTCCCTCATGTGCCCCAATTCTCTACTGCTCAACAGAGTGCTCAGACCTTTCCAAGTTGCGCTCTTAAAACAATTAGTGTAGGGAAAAGCAATTGGGAAGGAAGAAGAATAAGAAAAAAATTTAAAAATCACAGAAAGTCGAAGGCTGCACGCCAACCATTACTCTCACTCCATTTTGGCTTCGCTTTCTTGTTTTTCCTCTCTGTATTTTTATCCCTCCCGAGACCAAACACACCGCAGTGTTTTGCAGAAGAGAGTTTAATAATCTCCCCGGTCTCCGGAGCCGGAGCACCGCCGGTGCCCTCCCCGCGCGTCTCTCCGCTCCC
>VXAX01005444.1:1103457-1184917 GCA_013399835.1 Leptocoma aspasia | reverse complement strand
ACCGTGCTCTGCCCGCGGAGGGCCAGCGCGGAGCGGCGCTTACCTTGGCACTGCCGCTGCTACTCTCAACTTCTTGCGGCGGCGGCGGGCCGGGGAGGAAGGCGGGCTGCCGGCAGCGCTCATCCGTGTGTGCCCCGGCGCTTGACATGCTGCTCTCCTGCCCTGGCAGCGATCGCGGCTTTGGCTTGCCTTCCCCGCGCCCTGGCACGTTCTCCTCGCCTTGCCTTTTTGGTATGTCAAGTCCCTGCTGGATTTTGTCTGAAGGATGTTATTTTGTTACGATCAGGTATTCTGTTATTCTAGAGAAAGAGCGAGCGAGCGCTTTCCTTTCCTCTCCTTTTTCTTTTTTTTTTTTTTTTTCTGGGTTGTTTTTCGCCCTTTTTTTTTTTTTCTTCCCTTCTCTTTCTCTCCTGCTTTGGCTGCCCCTTGGGTGGCTCTCACTTGTGTGTTTACTGAGTGCGTTCCCTTGGTCGGGGCGAAGGGGCCGGCCGCCTCGCTGCCCGCTCCTACCGGCTGCTGCCCCACGAGCGAGGAGGCAAGCAGGGCGCTCCGGCTTTTATACCTTTTATACCCCCCCCAATGGGCATGCTCTCCCGGCGAGCACCAGCCCGGCCACGCAGCCAATAATGTTGCAGAGCGGTCTAACCCCCTCTCTTTCCTCCCTCCCTCTCTTTCTTCCCTCCTTCTCCCTCGTAACCCTCCGGAGTCCAGCTCGGGAGGGAAGAGGGGACAGAAAGTTTCTGCCGCACGGTTTCTTTGCGTGCTGCTACTCGGGATGGGAGCTTTACCCTTCTGCCGACCCCGGGTGGGAGGGGGGCTACGCGCATCCGCGGCCGCCCCGCAGGTGAGGGAGAGAGCTGTGGACCCGCAGGCCGAGCCCCTGCCCAAAATACCGGGGCGCACCCCTTGAGCGCCTCTCGCCGCGAGGTGGCGAGCCCCTAGTCCCGGCGGGGTGGGAGGGGAGATCGCCCAGTCCCGTCCTCTCTCGGGTCCCCCTCTAGGTGCACACGGGGACAGGTGTCCGCGCCGGCCGCCGAACAGCTCGGAGGAGCTCCCCGGCAAAGGCGTGGACATTCCCGCCCGGCCGCCCCGGCCCCCGAGCCTGCCCCGCCGCGGGCAGCGAGCCCCGCCTGGGCGGCAGCGAGCCCCGGAGCCACCCCTGCGTGTCCGTGTGGACAACATGGACGCTGCCCCTCCGCACCCGGATCCTGCACCTCGCAGACTGGCTGGTTCCCGCTGGCTGGGTCGCCTCTGCTTCCCGCCGGCTCCGCGGGCGAGCACCGCCGCCTCTAAGCCAAAGGGACTTTTCCCAGGCTTTGCCGTGCGTGTGCACCAGCGCGGGCAGAACGCGCTCCCGCTGCTCCGCGCTGCTGCATGGCAGGCACGCCGGGCTGCATCGGCCGGCGCTCGCCCGCTCCCGAAGATCTGCCTTCCAAGTCCGGCCCGGGAAAGGAACCCCGCTGGCTTTCAAAGGCAGCCCCCAGGCAGCCTCCGGTGCCCGCACCCGCACCGCTGCCCCGGAGGGTGCCCCTTGCAGGGACACGGATGTCAGGCTGCCCCACAGGCACGCGCCCTTGTTGGAGCAGAGAGGAGCAGGGCTACCTGAGACCTGAGCGGCAGGTTGGCCCACCTCAGGTAGGCTTGCCATAGCTAGTGGTGCCAAAGGGCAAGGATGCATCAGTCCTCACCCCCAGTATGCAAAACAAAAACCTTTTTTTTTTTTATTTTTTCAAGTTTGTACTTTATTTTTCCCTCCAAGAATGGGACGTTTTCTGCATCTCTCAGCAGTCGGAATTGCCCTAAACGTGCCCAAGAAAACGTGGGCAGGTTTATCCTTTCTCGCTAGGCTTTGAGCATCCTTTCCTCTCCTCCCTAGCATCCTTCTGTTTGCTGTGCTGTTCTCTGGGATGTGTCGCTGCACATCGCGCCCAGCAGTCCTGATGTCAGGGCTGTAGGCTGCAACCGAAAACATCGGCACATCTGGGAGATGCTGAGGAAGCAGTTCCGTGCACGTCAGACTCAACCAGAGGCATCAATTCTCAGCTCCTACACTGATATTTAAACATGTAAAGAAGTGACCTGGCCGTCAACGAGACTGAGCATCTGCCGGCGTGTGCCAGGGCTCCAGATTTCTCCTTACCCTGGGCTTTCGGAGTTTCTTCTAGATGCCCAGGACTTAGTAAATCCGAGTTGTGGGTCCTCGCAAACGGCTCAGCAGAGGTGGTCTTAACAAAGAGCAAGCCACCTTTCCTCCCTGCAAAAGCAGAACTCCATCAAAGGAAAGGACCCAACCTTGGCAGGGGGGTCAGCAGGGCTGTAAGCTACTGTTAATAGCTGAAGGAGCCCAGCTCCCTTCCCCCAGCTCACCACAAGGACCTCCTGAGAGTAGACAAAAGAAAGCTTGGAGGGTTAATCTCCCTGAGAAAAACAAATGATTTTCCAGTAAACAACTGCAATAGCAAACAATGGGGGTGAAAAATAGCGATCATAAAAAAGTCGCTTTGGAGGAAGAGGCGACCCAGTAAGAGAGGTATCTTTTGGCTGGGGAAAAAACACGGCAGCAGTTTGATGAAGATTCAGCAGCAGCAGCAGCAGCCACAGCAAAATAAACCCCACAAGTTGCCACTGGATCTACTTGTGTTTGTGCCTTTTGATCTTTTAATTGCTTCTTAGTTATCCTTCAGTGCAAATAAATAGTGCATTGTGTCAAGAAAGAGGAGGGGGGCGGGGAAGGGAAGAAAGAGACACAAAAGAAAGAGCTGTCTCCCAGAAGAGAAAAGGAACAGGTTCTTTCCCCCCACCTCTAAAGGAGTGAATATATCTGTATTGGGGGGGAGGAAGGGGATAGGATTAGAAATCAAAGCGAAATTGGAGAGAAGCACGTTAAGCCTTGGGCATCCTTACAGTAGGAAGAAAAGAGTGAGGTGGTAAAACCCTTGGGGAGTTTATTCGGTGAGTTATGAGAGGATCCATGAGTGTAATATTGTTAAAGGTCAGCCGAAAACCTAATTTAAACTAGGGATGTGTGACCTCCGCCCTTCATTTAATACAGTCATAAGGAACATTACATTGCAGATAGCTGGAACAATAGCTGCCTCCACCCCAAACTCCAGCCCTTGGCATTGCCTGCGAGGAGGGCCGGCAAGGGGGAGCAGGAGAAGGACCAATAAAGCCAAGGATGCAGCAAACCTGAAGACGGGAAGGCAGAAAGAGGGGGATAGGAAGGCCCCTAAAGCACAGCAGTGGGCACCAAGGGTCTTGCAAAATCCCAGGAAGCATTTTGGTTTGAAAGTGGATGGGGCTGCAGCAAAGCATCACCTGAAAACATTGAAAATACAGTAAAAATAAACCACTGCCTCTTGCATTTGTCTGACCTCTGTGGTCATTGGCACAGCTCAGGAGAGAAATTACAGTTGTGGGTTGCCATTAAATTTGCAAAGAGTGAGGACAGTGTTCACAAAACAAAGTCAACCAAAGTAAGCTGAAACTAAGTGAAGCTAAAGACGGAGCTAAAATAAAAGCAATATCTGAAAGGTGCCCTGAAACGACTGGGGGATGTCAGGGACTCAGAGGGAAAACTTCTGCTGCTGCAGCAGCTCGGAAAGCTTTGGGGCAGGCTGCAAAGCCTCCTGGCTGATCAGCCCATCTGAGCTGATCAAAGCGTCTCGTGGGTGGCCACTAACACGTGGCGTTAGGCCGGAAAGCTTTCCAGGGAAAGGGGGAAAAACCGGAAATCTTGGGCCAACCTGGACCTTGCAGACAGGGATGTGAGCTTCGGCAAAGGCAGAGGAATGTAAATAACTGCAGAAATGCAGTGGTCCGGGGCCAGCATGGATGTTAGAGATGCTGCTAGGGAGGTGAGCCAAGCAGATACCTCTAGGGAAGGGAGCATTTACGTGACTTTTCCCTTCCTGTCCCATCTAGAATCCAAAGAGAGAAGAGGTCACCTAATCCCAGCCCAACCAAGACACCCTGTGATGCTCATTTGGTTTATTTCACAATTACAGCCCAAATGACAAGGTGGGCAGAGCGGGGATCTGCAGCACGTGGTTCAGGTGCTGTGCCTGCAGCACTACAGAGTGCACACCCCTGTTTGCATTCTCTTATGTCCCCCTAAATTCTCCTGTGTCAAGAGTGAGGACAGCCAGGAGAAACCAGACTGCTTCACTGATGTGCCCCACAGGTTTGAGTTGAGATGTCCAAGATGAGCCAAAAGGAAGGTGGGGGTGGGCTGTGTGTCACTGAGGACTAAGAGAAGTCATCCATAGTGAGATTGGAGAGGGATTAGCCAGAGTCCTATATGCAGCTGTTCAATGGCTGAGGAGTAACCACACTTGGCCCAGAGCATCTTTCAGTGGCTTTAAGAAAGTGATACCTTTTGCTTTGTACAACCCAGGAACCTGACAATAACACCGTGTCCTTGCATGCTGAGATATATTGATCCTGGGGCACGCTGAACTGTTGGAAGGGGAAAGATTCACTGGCAAAGGGGGATGTGATATATGGAAGGTCCCTGCAAAAAAATTGAAGTCAAGGAACTAAGAGTGAGAGAAATAATTCACCTGGGGCCTCTGGTCAACAAGGAACAAACAGAAGCAGAAGCTGGGCAGGTCTGTTTTAGGACTTCTGGCACTCCTAGGTAGCAAGAACGTTTTGAGGCCATGTTCCCAGCCCAGAGGGTTTCTGCTGCAGGATTGTTTTATGGGCAGTAAAAAAGCCAGTTGCCCTTAGGCATCAGCAGGGCACCTTTTTTGGCATGTTCAGTGAGAAAGAGGGGCTGTTATATCAACTCCTGCCCAGATCCACCGATGCCTTGGAGCACTTACTGGACTAAGGTGTTCAGGAGAGGTGTTGGCCTTTGCTTTCCAAGCACCTGGAGCAAATCAAAAATGAAGTTATTCCACCGTAAGTTATTGCACCGTGCCAGAGGAATTTGTGACAGTGGTAAAAGGCACTGTCAGTGAAAACAGGGCAGTGTTTTCACCCCTGTTTATATGGAGGACAAACTATGCATTTTTTTATGGGCTGGACAGACTTTATATTCCTGTAATGTCTTTTAAAATTCAATGTCCCCAGTGATTAGAGAAAAGCTCCAGTGTGAGCAGCCTCACATGGCTCAAGAGGCTGCTGGAAGGAGCATGTAGGGGTAGAGAGGTGTCCCTGTGGCCAAGGGTGAGGGAGGAATTGAAAAAGCACAAAGGATGTTCAGTGAGTGAAGCTCGGTGGGATACTGTCTGCAGCATGGCCCAAAAGCAGGAGGACAAGGGGTGCCAGGGTCAGGTGATCCCAGAAAGGGAGAAAAGTGTCTCCCTTCTCCCCATCATCTGTGGAACAGCAAACATCTCTTGGTTATCCTTGGTTGCCAAGGAGGACTCCAGCTCAGCTAACAGCTTCCCAAAAGGAATTTCCAAGAAGGGTAGAATAGGGTAAAAGAGGAGAAATGCCTGCCCTCTCCGCAGCTTCTTTTCATTGCAGAGGGAGCCCAGAAGGCTCCAAGTTTTGTCTGATTATTTGTGTCAAAAATGTGTAACAAACAGAGTAGCAGAGAAGTAGGATGTGTCTGTGCCTATATTAACAGCTAAGCACATCACCATTTCCTGTTTTCCTTTTTTTTAAAGCATTGCTATCAAAATACCCATTGGAATGTCATGGGGAAGAAGTGGTCCAAGATTGTTTAATGACCAATAAAAGCTCCAGCAGGTACAATTAGTTCTTCCAAGCACCAGGGGATGAAGTTGGCTCTTTACAGCATTGCACAAATATGGGTCTGTCTACAGAGCGAGCTCAGAGTCAAAACATCCTGCAAGTGAAACATGTTACAGGAGACAGCAGGAAACCCTTTGGACTAGGAGTTCTTTGGGGTGAAGACTGTGACCCATCACTGTGACCCATCACTGTGTCCCTGCAGAGATGGCCCAATGAGAATATCCTGGGACGGCAGCACTAGTAGGAGGCATCCCTGTGTTTCCCAGGGAGGAGCTGAGCAGTGAGAAGGTGCTGTGCAGGGATGTCGCTTGCCTCTGAGCAGGAGCACACCATGTCCTCTCGGGGTGTCTGTGCCTCATCTTCCAGCAAGGCACCCTCATACAAACCAGTTTGCTCTGTTTGCCCTTGGAAAACTCAGGGATCACCCTGAAAAATGTTTTATCCTGCTCACAGGAGTATCAGTATGAGCTGGTCAGTCTGGCTGCGTATTGCTGGATTCATGAGAGAAAACAAAGTGAGCTTTTAGTAAGGTCTTTCCCAAAAAATGAGACACAGCAGCTGTTTCTGAGATCCTCTCCAGCAGCTCCAACAGAGCAGCCATCACTGGGTGGCTGGTGGCAATGACAGTGATGGGCCATGCCAGAGGTGATTGCAGTCCTTATATGCACCAGTGTTCCCTTGGTGCAGCTTCTTGAAGACCTTTCCCTTGGCCTCGTTGTGCAACCAGCTCAGAAAAGCTGCCCAGGTGATCAGGGTGCGATTTCCAACCCTCTGCCCCTATGGATGCAGCTCATGCATTTCAAATGCACTCTTGGGAGGTGCGTGGTTTGAGCACCCTTTCATACTCTGCAGAAAATCAGACACAAGAGCCAGTTGCAAATACCACCATGGAATGGGTTATTTTTCCAAGTGCCCAAGGGAGCTGATGGCATGGAGCACAGAGGGTGATGCATTTTAGACAATATATGTGGGGCCCTTATTTGCCACAGAGAGGTGGAGTGGTGCAGATATGTCTCTGTTGTGTAATTAATGGCTTTGAAAAAAAAAAAAACCCAAGCCTGTTGGCTAAGCCCAAATACCTCTGAGGGATTCTGGAATCCCAGCTATGTATCTTTCAGGCATTTCTTCCTCTTTTTTTTTCTTCTCTTTTTTTTTTTTTTTTTTTTTTTCCTTTTTTTTTTGCATTGCTGCTGTGCTTCAGTACTGGTCTATGTTTGCAGCTCTCATTGTCTTCAGTCAGAGGGTTGGGTGGCAGTATCTCCTCCAGGCCAGGGCTTCACACCTTATCAGGGATCACTTCTTCAGGCCGGGGCTTTTTGGGCAGGATAAATGTGCTGCCAGCCCTAACAACTGATGCGTTCATGTCTGAGCATGTCTGAGCTGAGCAGTGAAGACCCCAAAGTAGAATGTGGGGCTGAGGTCCCATGGGCAGGTGGCTGTAGGCATGGGGACAAGGGGCAGCATGGGGCTCATACAGAGCCTTCCTCTGCCACTGCATCCACACATGGGCAGGACGCTTAATTTCCCTCTGGTTTTCACCCCCATGCACCAGTTCATAACAGGGATAAGCCTGTCCCCTGTGGCCTCGTTGCCTTTGAGGCTGGGACTTCCAGCACCTACAGCTGGCAGGGGCTGTAGGGGTGTTTGCACACCCTCACCTCATTCCCATTCCCAATGCAGGTGACACAGGGACACCCTGTGCCCACCCATGCTGCCAGCATCCCCTCCAGACCCCACTGCCCTTGCCCTGGGTGATGGATGCCCAGTGGGGAGGGAGGAGGTGTGGACAATTTGTTTCCTCGCTTAAACAGAACTCTCTCTCAAAATCATAGTGAAGGAGGGGAGGCAAGAGCTCTTGGCAAAGCAACTCACACTAAGTGCACTTCACTAGAAGTGTTTATATTCTGCTGCTGAAAAATTCACTGAGCGTGGCAATAGTGTGGCGTGCTGCTGGCAGAGCCAAGCTGGGTATTGTGCCCTGAGCCAGGTCCCAGCCAGGGTGGGCCTGGGGATGTCACCAGCTCATAGCCATTTCACCCTCAAGGACAGGTGTGTAGCTGGGGTTGGCATCTCTGATTAGTGTCACAGGGCAAGTAGGTATAACACTATCCTGTGTGATGGGAAGGAGGGCTTTTTATGGTGCCAGCTGTGTTACAGAAAGGCTCTGGTGAGAGAAGCAAGGATTTTCCCAAGATCCCAGCCCTTCTGGAGCAGGAGACCTCACACAGGGTAGGACCCTTGAGACTCCTAAGCTAATTACTAATTGCTTGGAAGGTAACCCTCCCCAAAAACCCATGCAAGTAAGCTTTTCAAAACAGCAGGTGGTATGCTTGCGTAGCACGTGCAAGTGTGTGTGTGTCTGTGAGTCTGTGTGTGTGTGTGTCTGTGTCTGTGTGTGCCTGTCCAAGTGTATTTTTGGGCTGAGGGGGAAGTGAGTGCTTGTCTGAGTAGGTAGAGCCAAATGGCAGGTGATTCAGATGCTACCCGCTATTTCCGGCACCGCTCCAGTGGTGGCACTTGAGTCCCCATCTCTTCACCAACCAGAGATAAGGGGCTCCAGAGAGGCCCTCTGTGAAGCCAACACGCAAAGGGTTAACTGAATTCCCAAGGCAGGTGGGAGCTCGAGTCAGACTGGGTGATATCGCAGACATGTTATTTGAAAAGCTAAGAAATTGTGGAATTCCTCACCTAATCCAACTTCCCCACAGTTTAAAGAAAACTGCAGTGAAAGATATCAGCACAGCCAAGGGAGACCCCCCAGGAGCGAGCATTTCCCTGCATAATCCGTGTGTGGATACAGGCTCCGCCAGCCGCCTCCTGCGGTGCTGGGGTTCTAACCTTGGTGCGGGTGTTCCTGAGGGATGCACACCCTCAGTGCCTCCACCTGTGTCAGCTGGAGGTGACTCCCTGCCTGCCTGTGACTCTGCTTGTGTGCAAGGCCCTCCCTACCCCTGTGACAGCCCCTCTGCCTTCATCTGAGCCGATTGCAAGGACCTGCTGATGAGGCAGTGGTAGGAGAGAGTAATTAAAACACCTGCATGAGCAAATGTTCAGTGAGACAACACAGAACTTATTGGAAATAATGCTTATGATTTCAGCTGGTCCCAGTTTAGGGCATCCCTAATTATGAGAGGTGGCTGTAGTGAGCCCTGGTAGCCATGCAAATACCTGGATTTATCTAATGATCAGCAAGTGTAATGACAATGATGGAAATTGTGTCCCTAGTCCAAATCTGCCCACCTCTCCTCCCTTCATTTCTCCAGGTCGGTCTCTTGCTCAGCCGTCTCAGTCCACCAGGTAGATCTTCATGCTGAATAAATTTTTGTTTTGCCTGAAAGTAAGTTGCAGAGATTGTTGTTTAGATTTTTTTTTTTTTTTTGCACTAAAGGCAACCATTTCAAATATGCAGAGATCACACAGGTGTTTTTTAGTCAAAACAAGCACAGTAACCACAAGAGGTGCCAGACTGGAACAATCTCTTCTCCATGAACCTAATCCAAAGCAGAAAAAAAAAAAAATGTTTTCCAGAGATAGAATGAATTCCTATGTCTCTACATGTGATACAAGCAGAGAGAAAAATTCTGCAATGGATAGCAGACATCCCCTTTCCTTTTAGAGGAAAGTTCCTCTCTCTCCAGTGACCAAGGTGGGGAATTATTTCAGGCCAGACCTGCTGGGTCCCATGGGGGCTCCTGTCATTGGAGACAATGAGTGCCTGCAGCTGGTGATTCCTATGAACTGCTTTGGGATCCCTTTTTGGGGGAACCTCACTGTTTCCAGTGAGTCAGCCCAGGGGCTTCGGGCTCATTTGGGCAGGCTGAGCACTACCCTCACTCACTAATTAACTAACATGAGCATCATCTCACATTTGTCTGAGTCACTGGGGTGTTTCGACAGCTCCCATGCCAATCCATTGGGACCCCACTCATGTAGGGCAGCAGGTCCTACCTGCTCTAAGCCAGAACTGTCTTGGGGAGGGCAATACCTCTGGGGGTGCCGCACTGATCCCCCCACATGCAGTTGGGGTGCAAACCCACTCCAGTAGCTGATGCTTCGTGGCCGCTTTCTCCCACCCACTGCCGCCCTCGCCGTTCCCAGAGACCCACATGAGAGCAGTAAAAGCACTGTCGGGGTATACAAAGTAAAAGATGAGTCACTGCTCAGCCTTTGCTCCCACCTTCGGGAGGCAACCAGATAGGGAGTAATCTTCTGGGGAAGGGGGGTGGAATTTAAGTCAGACTGATTTTTTTTCCTGAAAACCTTTCATTTAGTCTAAACAACCAGCTTGGGATGTTGGCACTTGGCTTTTAAATTAAGCATGCTTTTCTGGGCATGATTCTGCCAGGATAGCAATGGCTGGAGCCAGGTTCTGGTCATCAGAGTGGAAACAGCCCCAGATCCCTGCAATAAAATGGAAAACAGCCCTTGAGCTTCAGTAACTGCTTTGAAGGGTCTGCCCTGGCTGATGGGTAACCCATAGGGGGTGGGATCCAGGGAATGGTGATAGTTTGCAAGTGGGCTACGTGACCTGCACAAGGCCACCGAGATAGCTGGGGCTTTCTTCCACTTTCTTCCACTTCCACCATGCTTGGAGGGTTTTGTGGTGGTTCCCATCTTCTGGGTGCCTCTTATCCCTGCCACTACCACATGGCCTCTGGTTACCAATGTGCCAGCCTCGGTGTCCTACCTGTCTCTGCCCCCTGGTTTCCAGCACCAGGATTGATTCTGTGGTGCTTTTGCAAGACCATCTGATGGGGGCAAGAATCTTCTGAGGCTTTAAGCCCAGATGGTGGATGGAGCTCCCTTGCAGGCAGCAGCATTTCTGCATCCCAAAACCACCTGCTCCAGGCACAGAGTTAGGTGTGGGGTGAGAGGTGGAGGTACAGGAGGCTGCAAGAGCCACTCAGACCAAACACAGTGGGCCACAGAGTGTGGGCACTTCACTTGAACTTGGTTCAACCTGGCTGTGCTCTGTCTGGCTCCAATGTTCAACACCTGCCTGAGAAGACACGGCTGACACACATTTACCCAAACAGCATCTGCTTTCCCACCTGCCTCTTCTCTGGCGTGGCCACAGCAGAGGCTGTGGGGAGCCAGCCTCCCAGACACAGCCTTTTTTTCATAATACAAGCTGCTCCAGGGCTCTCTGACAGACAATCCTCTCCCCCACGGGCTGTTCCTGAGCTCTGCCACCCTGCTGCCATTTGTGACTCTGTCAGGAAGGTAAAGCAAAGTGTGTAAGCCAGGATCCTGGATGGAGAGGGGAAGAACAGCTCTGCTATAAAGCTGGGAGACCTGCAGCCCTGACAAGAGGTTTCTGTCAGGAAAGCCCTAGTGTGTTGAACCTCACTGTGCCCCACTGAGTGCCCAAGCTGGAGCCCACATCTCTGGCATTCAGATATAGTTTAATGAAATGGTTTGCAGCACAGGTTGCAGGGGCAGGGTGTGGCAGTCAAGGGGAAAGGCCCCACAACAGAGCTCCCCCCATCCTGCAGGACGGAGTTTTCTCCTGCTTCTGCACCAGCCATCAGGTATTGTCAAAAAGAGGATTTGCAGTAGCACATGTGGAGGATATTACCATCTAAGACTGATTTTAGAAGGTTGTTCATGTCTAAAATGGATCTGCTAACAGTTTGGTTGTTCTTGCTGATTTTGAATTAATCATACTAAAAGCCCAAATGAATCACTGCTTGAGCCATTTTGCATTGCCTTTTTTTCCCTGTTCCTTCATTGAACCTATCACAGGACTGGGAAGCCTTCCATCTTCATGAAGGCTTCCCAGTCCCCGTTTGCTGTGAATGAGACAGCTCAGCTTTTGAAGGAGTCATCCACACCACAAGCAAGTGCTGTCTTTCCTCTCAGATTTATTTTGATTAACTATAAGCTGGAAATACCAGGCTGTCTTGGGTCAAGGCATCTCCACCTAAAAGCTGGGACCAACTCACAGCACATGACAGAGTTTGTGGGACAGACAGTGTTTTCTGCTGCAGAGCTGCATGAGATTTCTCCTGACCAGGGAGGAAGATTGAATTGGAAAGCAGCTGCAGGTAGGAGGGAACATTTCCTTCCTATGGATTTATTCTCCTCATTTGATCCTGGCTTTGAGAAGGGAATAAGTAAGATCAACAGGCTGTCTGTGCTGGTGGCTGGTGGCAGGGTTCACTGCCACATCTCAGCTGTAATGGGGTATGGCTGCAAAAGGGAGGGGTTTCAAGCAGGGATGTTCTCTGGCCTTGGCTCTGTTCCACAGAACATCTGTCACCTTCCATTGATTCAAACCCTACTGGTTTGAATGGTGACAGCTGCACTATCCCTCTGAGTAGTTGTGTCTTGCCCACCAAACATCACTCCAGTCCAGATGGGCTTAACTTCACCTTCTAGACATTAAATCTCAGAAGGCATTTGGCCACTGTGCACCATCAGGACCCTTCTCAGAACCACCATCTTGGTTGCCACCAAGCCTCTCTCTCTTTTTTTTTTTTTTCAGATATGTAGAGCAAGCTTTCTTGCTCTTCAGTAGAAAAGCAGGTTTCAGGCAGGTCAGGTCATTCCTGCTGCTCTTTTCTGCTTCTTCCCCCAGCTCCCAGCTCCCTTTCATCCCTGATGTATTTAGTGGTGCAAATGTGTCCCATTGTCTTTTATCAGGCTTGCAATAGGATTTGCATGCAGTGTTAATCAGCCCACGGTGGTGCTCACCATGCTCAACACCTTCCTAACACTCAGTGCTGGGCTTTCCCCACTTAAACCTCACCCTGCGAGTGAGTTAATGGCATTTATCTCATCCACATCAGAGTCCTCTCATGGGCTTGTCCTAACACAATCCAGAGACACCTGACTTTGTTACTTTGCTTTTAGTTATTGATCTGCTTAGAGATGAGTTGCAAAATTGCCCATTGGTGCTTGAAACGCCTTCATTTAAAAATCTGGGGAATCCACACAGTTTGGAAAGGACCAGGCATGAGTCTTTGATGGTGTGCATTTGGGAAACTAATTACATTTCTAATATTGTGTGTGAGTGGAGAGCCCCCACCACCACTAAGGCATTTAATGGAGAATAATTTAGACCCTTTCCCTAACGTAAGAAACTGTTACAGATATTGCCAGATGCTAAATCTTTCATTCACTAAACTAATACAAATTGCTCTGTTTGGCCTAAAATCAAATTAAGATCTGCTTAAAATATTCATTTGGTGGGCAGAGCCAAGACTAAGCTTCCCACAACTCCCAGCCTACAGACTACCTCCTGATTACAGCACCTATATGAGGCACAGGGACAATTGCTTTGCAAATAAAATGCTATAGAAGTGGCTCCTTACTATTGAGATGCAGCAATGACTTCATTTGGAAAGCCCAAATTTAAGAGCCCAAAGACAGAACTGAATGAATGGGGGGATTTCACTTGGCAGTTTAGAACAGGCTCTGCAAAATTCCTCAAGACTAAGAGGCTCAAGCACGTCTCTCACTGTGGATCCTCATCTCTGGATCATCTAGTACCTGAGGTTTCCAGGAGGGTTCATGGCAGATCCATTTCCCCATCCTCTCACAGCTGAGCCTCACCAGGCTGGCAGCTGAGCCAGGGAGAACCCTTGTTTCAGCACTCCATCGCTCCCACCTTGGGTTTAGCACATTTTCTCGGCACTTCCCAAGTTGTCCCAGCGCATCCTGAAGCTCTGAGCACTCCCTCTGCTGGCTGTAGCATCATTTCATAACCCTCATTGGGGCCTCATCCCCCGTTGTGTGCTGGCTGGGGTAATGGCTGTCCCCAACAGCAGAATTGCTGGCCGAAGTTGTGTCATGGCCGAGGATGAGGACTGTGATCCCATAAAATGTGATGTGGGAGAGCGAGGATTAGAGCACCAGCCCTGTGGCAAAGCTGGGTGGTGAGATGTCCTAGTTTGAAACTGTAATGTTTCCATTCAGGACATACTTCTATGCTCTGGCAGCCCTTCAGTAACAGGGCGAGCCACAAGAGCCCAGGGTGTTGTTGCACAGCACAGGTTCTTTGCAGCTGGAGGTTATTGCAGACCTAAACCTTGGTCTGCTCAAAGAGGTGATTTGTGACTTGAAAACACAGGCCCATGCAACCCAAAATGGGTCACAGGTCCCTGGTACATCAGAGGAAATACTGGGCAGAATGCACAGAGAGGAGATGGACTGCAGGGTGACAATGAACTGGTGCTGAGGATGCCCTGGACTGTGAGAGCCAGGCTGGCAGTCCCAGCTCCAAGGAGGTTCAGAAAGGCAACCAAAATCTTCCTTGAAGGAATACAACCTTTAAACAAAGAGAAGAGCAAGAGCAGCACCGGCAGCCCAACCTGTCATCACTGCAGGTCTCTGGCCATGCCAGGAGCAGCCTGTGGGTGGACAGGCAGTTTGTTTTCATTGCTCCAGCCATCTCCTTGCTGCCCCCGCCCTGCTGGTCCCATGGCCTCGGTGCAAAGCCTTACTCTAGCATCACATCTCCAGGGAGTTTTTCTCCAACGTGGTGTGTAATTATCAGTATTATCTGTATTATCTGTATTTTCTCCCCTATTTTTGCGGGTCCCTGGTGGCCGTGCCACCGTGCCCTGCCCTAGACGGTGCTGCCAGGCAGCTGCAGGCAGGGGTGCGGGATTCAGTTGTGGGCTGACCTGCGCTCCATCCCCTGGCAGCAGCTGGGACTGCAGGAGAAGGGAAAGCCGTCGCAGGAATCTGGCTTTAACAGATTCCCAACATTTTTTTGTTGCCCTATTTCAGTGACAGAGCCACGGATAATTGCTTTGCTCCGAACAGATATGTGAAACCTCGGAACCTTTTCCAGGTTGTGATGACTGTGAAGCCCAACAGGAGAAGATTAATTCCTCAGGAAAGGTTCCAGAAACTAAAACTGCACACAGGCTAAAGGGAGAAACTGGGATGTTAAAGTCTTTTGGAGATGAAGAAGGCAGTGATGTGAAGTTAGCAAGGTAGAAGGCAACTGGCTTAGAAGTTGCTCCCAGTCCTGTGCTCTTAAATGGGATGCAGAGAGAAACGGGGCAGTCAAAGCAACAGCTCCACAGGGTGAGGAAAGGCAAGCATCTTGAGAATGATATGCAGGCTCTGTAGTCAAAACCATAAAGGAAAAATGAGCATGATGTCAGTGCTCAGTGCTGCTCACTGTTCCTGGGGTGAGGTCAGGGATCTTTCAGAGCAAAGGAGCTGCTGCTGGAGGAGTGCTTAACAAGAGGGACTTCAGCCTTTGTTGGTCCTCCCACAGGCTTAAGGCATAAGCCAGGCTGAGCCAGATGACCCCTCTGCACCCCGGATGCAGGGACTGAAGAGTGACCTCATCCCCTCCGTGTCACGGCTTCCACACGTGAGAGAAGCACCCATGGTTTGGTGAGCCAAAACGCCGTGGGAGCACAGGTTTGCACATTGAACACCTGCCTCAGAACATCTGCACCAGGACTAGGACTGAAAAATAACCTGTCCACATTGCATTGGAATTTCATGGGGGCAGGTTTTTTTTTCCTTATTTGGGGTTGAAATACATTCTTTTGGGACAAGGTGCCAGCTTTTGGAAAAAATGTGACCAGGTTTAGGCTGTGGACATACTGAAAAAACAACTTCAGAAGCAGGAGAGGAGCAGGCTGTGCAACCTGGATGTGCTTTGACTAGGTCTTGGTCTTTTTCACTTGGTAGTTACTTTTTCTTGCCACTGAAATCAGTAGAAGCCCAGGGGCCAAGACAGCATTTATTTGTCATAAGTTTTAAAAATCTCTCAAAACACATAGGAAAAGCTTGCAAGTTGGGTGTGCAAGACCTGCTGGCAAGCAAGTCTGCAGAGCCAGGACCCTGCTGAGTCTCAGTCTCCGAAGTGGAGGAGGTTTCTGATAAGGGGAAAAAAGAGTAGAATTTTTTCCATTGAAACTTCCACAGAATGGTTTATCGTCAGTATAGGGTGGGTGGTGTCATTTATACTTGATTTTCCGTTTTCTGATTAGAAAAGAGGAAGCTGCATTATTTTCTGACAAAAAGTTACATTTCAGAAGTTGGCAGTTATGTAAAACACCCCCACTGCCAAAATCCAGCATTACAAAGCCCAAACGACAACAAATGACAACAACCTGGAAATCAAAAGCCAAATTTATTTCTGTTATCCATTTTCTTCCAAAATTTGAAAACATTTGTGGGAAATTTTAGTGTGAGCAACCACATGCATTCTGGAGATCCTAGCAATCCTGGCATGTACCAGGCATGAAATAAATAAATAAAGTGGTATTTTGGCTGTATTTTGGTATTTGGTATTTTCAGCAACAGAAAGGAGGTTGGAGGAGTCCAGGAGGTTTGTCCACCTTTTCTTGGCAGTCCTGAAGACGACTGGGAATGGAGGGAAAGGATTGAGGGAAATGATTGAGGCTCAGATCATTTCCTTGTGTGCTCCTACGGGCCTGCTTCGCTTCCCGTTATTGTCCTGGATCCGCTCCTGTCTGCTTTGCCCAACAGGACTGGGGGGCATGTGAGAGCCAGCCTGGCTTTGGGCTTGGAAAAAAACGGCCTCCTTCCTCCCCACAGCATGCAGGAATAATTCAGCCAGAGCACTAGCACTGACTTTCCAGATCAATTTATAGCCTGACCTAAAGTTTTCTTCCTGCCCAGAGTGAAAGGAGAAGGAAGAAAGACTATTTTTTGTTTAAGATAGGTGTCTTTGGTGAGGTTGGTCTAAACCAGAGTGAATTTGAGGTCTTAACACTGAATCTGCTCAGTGCATGCTTTCCAACTCAAGTCATTGCTGCACGTTACTAGGAATCACTCTGCAGATAAGGAGAGAGGCTGTAAGCAGGTTTAAAATTTCTTAAAATGCTGATAAGATGGTTAAAAAGAACTAAATCCCAGAATATAGTCTGACTATTTCTTAAAGTGAATCTCTTAAATTCCCAGAGTAACAGAGAGCTCTCTATCTGTGGTTTCCCGGAAAGGAAATAATACAGTCGGATTAGCTCCGGGAAAGTGGCAGCCTTCCCTTCCTCCCCAGATAAGCTGGAGCAGCAGAGCCCGTCCAGCAACCTGGAGGACATGATCTGCCACCCAACCCCCAGGGACCCCAATGGCCAGTGCCCTGCAGAGGCTCCTCTCCATTCCCATTTCTGTGCAAATCACTCCCTTTTCCTCGAAACCGTAGGGCTGCCCTTTTGGCTGAAGGTTCGTGCACGTGGCAGACAGGGGCAACTTTGGCCCTTTCTTTTCTAGGCAGTGTTAACAACTCAGCAGCCCAAAGAATTTGCCTTGCAATCCCCTCTGCGGCTCAGCTTTCTATTCTCTATTCAAGAAGCATGAATGAACCAAAGCCTTTATTTGCATTCTCTTCAAATTGCCCTCCACCACGAGCATGAGACCTTTGGAAGTTTGTTGCAAGAGTAGCAGAGCCAAGATATTTTAGTCAGGCATGATGCCCCACCGCTACCGCAAAAATGACTTCAGAGCAACTGCTGAGTCAGAATAAAGAGAACTGGATGCATTTGCTTCCCAAAGATCACAATGCAAAGCCTGGCAAGAGGAGAAGCAGGGAGGGAGGTCAATGTATGCAGCATTCCCTGTCCTTGAATCATTTCTCCTGCAGGAATTCAAAAGATCTGGCATTTCCCAAGCACATCTGAGAACAGGGAATGGTCTGGGCAAGGGCACAAGGATTTGAGGGAGGCTTTACAAAGCAGTTCCATCCTGGACCACCATTAAAGATGTTGGGAAGGACCTTTAGGACACCCACTCTTGGGTTTGGGTGGGGACGGGGGGCTAAAGCTGCCTGTCCTGCCACAACACAGGGTCAGCAAGCCAGCAGCAGCACATTTGCAAGACAGGAAGCCATGTGTTCCATTGTGGAAAATGCATAGGGTTGCCTTCAGGCTTTCTTCCCTGGAGTTCCAGAAAAAGGGGAAAAAGTACCTTTGTTCTCCTTTGGCCTTCACCTTACTGCAGCTTTTAAAAAGTGAAGAGCTGGCCTTTTATGTTATTTTCAGTTCTGGAAAGCAAAAGCGTAGAACTTTTTTTTTTTTTTTTTTAGGCTTTCTACAGTTTTAAAATTGATGCATTATTTTCTCCTGCACCTCCTGGAGAGCAGTGTAGCTCACCATTGGCCACTCATCTCCAGGACAGCTCTTGCTTTGGGCAGGAGGGGAGCAACAGCACCTGCATGTGCTCTGCAGAGAGCTCAGACAGCGTGGGTTCCTAAAGCAGACATGGGGCCATCTGTCCCTCCCTGAACTGGGTGGTCACCTTCTAGAATCTTTCAGCAGAAGCAAAAACGTCCACCCTTGGGCAGCCCAGAGCCTGGTGGCTGGCTTGTAGTCTTGAGCAATTGGATGCAGAGGATGAAGAGCAGGCACCTGAACCTTCTATGTCCCTTCATTCTTTCAAATCCTGCCTTGCTAAAACCAGTCCGGTCCTGCGGGGTGTGCTGATCTTGATGAATCAACATTTTCCAGCAGAAAAAGTGGCATTTGCAATTTCCCAACACATCCTAATTGAGAGCATTCAGAAAAAGCAAACAAACAAAGGATCAGACCAAACAATGGCAGAGGGCAGGAAATGAGCTGGGCATCTCTGAAGATCTGTCCTCACCCGAGCAGAGCACCGCTGCCAGGGCAGGAGTGCCAGCAGATAAACAGAGCTGTGCCAGATGGAGAAACCACCATGACTGGATGTCCTTTCCCTCAAGAACATCCAAGCAGACTTCAACATCTGCCTTTTGGATCAGGGTGGTATCTCCTGGACGGATGGGATTGCTGGTGCTTGGGCTGCATGCCTGAATATGTTGGTGGCCTTACAATGAGCAATAGCTCTGCTTTTCTTGTCTCCTTTTCTTTTTTTTTTTTTTTTTTCAGTAACGCTTGTCCTGATCTCATGGTTTACCAGGACAGGTAGGAGAATTGCTTCTAGGGAGTCCCCTCTAGAAACCACTGGAGCTATACACTGTGAGGTTTGGTGGGAGTCAAGTAGCTCAGGAACAGAATATATCTTGCTGTGCTTTCATAACCACATGATTTTGACCTGAAGCTGCTTGTCACAGTTGAAAGCTCTGCTGCTGGGAATATTCAGTGGGGCCCTGCAGAAAGGATGATGGAGAGGGATGAAAAGGTGGTCAGGGACAACAGGACTGGCTGAGTAGCACTGCAGCACTGGTGTGGCACCTGCAGGACGAGGCCCCTGTCTTGGGCTTTTGGCTGCATCAAGGGAATTTGTATGGAAGGTCACCATGGGGAATCATGAGTGCTTTCTGGTTTCATTTTTTTATGTCTATATCTTCTTTTCAGCAGTTCATCCAGCTGCTCTTCCAGCCTTTCAGTTTGTAGTGGTTTGGCCAGTTTTGTGCTTGTGATAGGATTGGGAGTAATGCATCCTGGCAGGGATGAGAAGGCAGCTTCCATCTGTGCAGCTCCACTGAAGGCAGTCGGAACTGGTTTGGGAAATGAGGCTGTTAAAACCACAGGCTCCTCTCAGACCAACTTTCAAAATCTGTCACCAGCAAAATGCAGCCCTGGCTGCTGCTGTCACCTCTGCCAGGCTGAGCCCATGCCACAGAGCCCCTCTGCATGGCTTTCAGTAGACTGCCACGGGAGTCCCTCAGCAGAGGGAACACAGCCCTTCCCTACACTCTGGGACACTCTGGCCAGCTGGCACTGCTGGGCAGATTTTCCTCACAGAAAGGGGCAATTTTGGGACCAAATACTTGAAAGAGATTTGCAGCACCGGGAGCAAGGATACTGCCCAGCACATGGCAAATAGATTCAAAACTACTTCTTGGAATAAATCCACTTTCAGTACATGGCTGGTGATATTCTTGTGAACAACAAGCACATCCCACAGCAGGGACTCTCCCTGGGCCTCCCACAAGCAGAAGTAGAAGCTAGGCACACTTCCTGAATTGGCCATGGTGGTCATCCATGATTTTTCTGAGTACAATGAATAGGTGACATAATTCTTTGCTTAGTCTTTACTGTTTCCATTATGTAGCTGAGGAAGTTCAGTCTCCAGCTGCCTGGCTATATTTGGGCTGTGAACTGCAGGAAGTTGATCAGCATGACATTGTTACAGATGTAATGTTTCCCTAGCAAGAGAAGTCTTGTTCAAACCTCTCTGCCTTCTCCTTCTTGTTCTCCCAGCACTGGGTGTGCTGGATGCTCCATGTATCTGCTCCAAAGCTGTGCAATACCCCTCCCCTCCCTCGCTCCTATGGAGTTCATTCATGTGGCAGAAGGATAATCTGAAGTGATGGCTGAAAAATGCCTAACCCTAGCATGGACCCTGACACCCCAAAGCAGACAAAAAGATGTGGGCACATGAACCAGCACAGTCCTTCCAATAGATCCACAACATTTATTCAATTGCTTTGAAGGTGCAGTAGCGTAAGTGCATGTTCTGCCCGTGGCCCATAAGCTCCCCAGCGCCAGCTCTGCTGCTAATTGCAGTAGTTTTCCAGCTGGTAGAGGGAGCAGGTGTTGTGGCAGCATTGCTCAACGATCCCTCGTTTCACTTTCTCAAACTCCTCCTGCTGGAAGGGCAGCTCTCCCAGCTCACCGTGCAGGGGACCGCTCACTGCCAGGGAAGAAGAAGAGAAGTTGTGGGACATCACACGGCATCAGCCCTGGCTCTTGAACCCTGCAGACACCCCCTCAGCAGGCACCAGATTTTTAATCCAGAGTGGGTTGGAAAATGGGAAAGAAGTTGCACAGGTTTCCCCAGGTTGATGCTGCTTGTAGCACCTTCAGTCTCCCTGTTTCCTCTCCCAAAATAATCCTGTGGTGTTCAGAAGATTCCAAGCTGAGTGACTACCGGCAGTGTGAGGAATAAAGGGATACAGGGGCTTTATTGAGAAAGCTGTGTGGAGAAGAAGAGAAATCCTGAGCCTTCCCTGGGGTAAGCAGCTACTAAGTGAGGTGATAAAATGGGATTGTCTGCTCTATAGAGAAGAGTTTGGGACTGCAGAGCCCTTTAGGCAGTTACCCACTCTTCTGGGAGCCTGGGCAGACAACTGGGATGTTCATGGGATTGCAGGGACAGTCCAGTTCTGAGGCTGGGTGTATTTCCCAGCTGTTTCTGAACAGCCTGATTCAGCTGACTGCCTGGACATAGCCCCAAGCTGACGGCAAAAGCATTTGTGTGTGTGTCTGTGTTCACAGCTGGGGGCAAGTTTTTAGAAGCAATGATAAATTAGGGTATTTGGACACAGATAACACTCAACAGAATGATTATTTGAAACTTGAGAACTTGAAAACTTGTGCATAGATCTGTTCAGGTTTTAATTGCCCAATGAAAATATGGAAAATGGCAAATAAATCAGTGAGTTTTTCCTGCAGGAAGAAAAGAGCCCTTAACAGCAAAGAGAAAATGCCTGGAAAGTGAGAATGAGATGTGGTTTCTAGGGCAATACAAGTACAGTACAAGATGCAAAATTCCCAAGCCCCCAAAGCATGAGGCAATGAACAAGGCACAAGAGTAACACAAAATCATTATGCTAGTGTGCTAGAAGGGAAATTTGGGAAAAATTTGGTCCAATGTTAAGTAGAAGAGGAAATAGCTAGTCAAAGTTTCGTGATTTACTTGTCTTCATCCTTCAAGGCAGCTGTGAGCAGACTGTAAACATAACCAGATTGTGTGACAAAGAGGTGGTGGCTCAGGCAAAAGCCCTGACAAAAAAGGTAGAAAATGCTTAAATACTTGCATTACTGGTAGGCACGATTAAAATTCTCTGTACACTATTTAGATAATTTGGCTAATGAAACCTCCAATCCATTTGTGGTGGTCTCCAGAAATGAATAGTCAGAGAATGGAGCAAATGAAATCCCAAACAAATCATGGGCAAACCCTCTGATAGGGCAGTATCTTGTTTCACCTTACAAAGACCCCTAAGACTATTTCACAGGATGGTTACGTACACAGGAGAGGGAATTGGATATAAATGAAAACAGTATGTGATGGGAAGAGAAATGGTGGGAGAGATGCATTGTAGTCAGGGGATGTTAAGTAAAGGTCGATCTTGAAATGAGAGGATTGAAATGGATGCAATTTGGACAGGGGTCTCTTCTTCATCTATTCAGAGTCTTGATTAGAAGGTTGGAAGACAGAATGTTCAATGTGCTTCTCCAGGCCTCATCAGTCAGCAAAGGTGTGGACAAATGCAGAATTGCATGTTTAGAGATCTAGGAAATATGACCTAAGAAGGAACTAGGGTTGTGTAGCTGAGGAGAGGTCAAAACTAGACATGGGAACAGCATTCAAATATTTTGAAAAGCAATCATAAGGATGAAAAGACTAGGCTCTCCCCTGTGTCCACTATTGAGAAGATTAGAAATAATTTACAGTAAGGCATGTTCAGGTTAGATATTGGGAAGAAACACTCAAGAAGAAGGTCTGTTAAGATTGGGAATGGGCAGCTCCAGAAGGTAGAAGAAGCTTTCTCTCTGGAGGTTTTTATGAATGTACCAGACAAACACGGCTAAGAAATAGAATGGCCACAACTGATCCTGTCTTGGGGCAGAAAGAGGCTTCTTGAGTTCCTCCCACCTTTATTTTCTATGAATACTCCCAGGCTGGTGCAACAGCCACACAAAGAAATAGACAAGTTTGAGCTTTCAGGCACAATTCCTTTTGCCTCATAAATCCTCCCTCCCTGCCTGCCCTCTGGTCTGCCTTTTTAACCTGAAGAGCTTTTCCCTGGCAGTGCGATGCTGTCGGTATGCCAGAGGTATTCCCGGCATTCCCCACGAAGGACATTCCCGGTGTCACTGCCAAAGACAGGCGGTTGTTGCACCTCACACCACACGGCACGCCACCGCTCTCATGGCCAGCCCCACTTACCTAGAGGCTGCTCGACATCCCGCCGGGCTTTGGGCTGGTAGAAGAAGCCCCGCTCCCCACACACCAGGTACAGAGCTTCCACCAAGTGGGAGCCGCAGAGGTGCTGGTTGACAGCCCCGTGGCTGCTCCCGGGGCCAGAGAGGGCGAGCAGGGCCAGCAGAGGCAGCGAGCGGATCCAGAGAGCCATGGCGGGCAGGCTGAGGCCTGGGGTTAAGAGGTGGAGGAGAGACAGGAAAGTCTAGGAGGTAAAAATAGGTTGTAACCAAGCAGCTTGTGTCTTGCAGCTCCTTTGGTATGGAAATGAGACCAAAGTAGTAGATGGACAGTCTAGTTTGAGAAATGAGAGCTTGCTGCACCAGGATTTACAAGTGACAGTAAATGGCTACTGACTATAACCATAAGTCCATCTCCATGCTCCATCAGTCTCAGGCTCCCTGCTGTCTCACCTCAAAAGACTGGCAGAGCCATCCCACCAAGTCCTATAAGTGTACATGCCCTTGAGAGCCAACATCAGCAGACCCCTTCAGAGGAAAAACCCTCTCTGCCCATTCAGAAGGGGGTGTAATGTGTGATGATGGCCCAAAACCAGCACAAAACCAAAATCAGCTCAAAGACCTGAGGAGGCCTCATTTTCTTGGGTCAAGCCACACTTGTCACTGCCTGCTGCATCAACTTAAGAAGACAGGTCTGCACAGCAGGTAGAAAGTGAAAGGGAGGAAATCCAACTTACCCAAGAGGTAACAGCAAGAGGTGGAGAGAAGTTCACTCTGAGGGATGAAGATGGTTGGCAGTAATGTCCACATTCTCTCTTTCCCGTATTTATATGCTTTACGTTAGCCCAAGTGACACAAGAACTACCAAGAGCCCCTCCTCGTTGATGACACTCCAGCCAAAATTTTTGCTACTTGTGCAAATCAATTTCCCCCTGCGTAGCATCCACAGGTCTTTATGCAAGTTAAGACAGAAGCAACTGTTTACAGTTTCCATCTCATTTAGTCTGCTCTTTTCACTTCCCCGAAGCCCTGTCCTAAGCCATCAGTGACCCTTTTAGCAGGAGATAATGGTGCTATTACAGCTGCAATGACTACTAATGACACTAATGCTGGCAATAGACACTGTTGGCATTGAGGTGGTTCAACAGCTGTTTCTAAAATGCAAAATTAAAAGCAAACATGTTAATCTGTTTGATTTATATCACCTTGGAAAGTATGCAGCAATGAGACCAAGTGGTTGGTGAAATCATGCTACTGTCAGGTGTTAGGAGAAGGAAAACACATTATTGTGCTCAGGCTCAGTGGCCACGCGGTGCACAGCGAGAGACACGCGTCCACAGCTTGGGCAGGGGGAGCAACAACATCTGCATTTTACAGGAGACCTTGGGTGGTCGTTTTGGCTCAGCACAGGGCCAGAGTGAGCATTTGAAATTGTGTCTGTGAAAAAGAAAAGAAAAAAAAGTCTTTCTCACACCAAAAGGCAGGTTCCCTCTTTCACCTGCCCCTTCAAATTCCTGTTTGGGATTAAGCAGAGTAAAGGCTCAGTCTCTGCCATGTGCAGCTGGAACCTCTGATTATCTCAGCTCTTCTCTCTGTCCAAAATGGTGTCTTCACCACCAAGAAACATTTCTGGTAAATCACAGTGAAAACCAGGAGATATCTAATTATCTTCATTCTGGCTGGTAAGTTTGCTTTTAAAAGAAGATGGTGGGTCAGCAGTGGTCCATGCCTGATTTTGGTCCATGGGTCTGATTTTGGCAACAGATCTTTTTCCAACAACATTATCCAATTTTTGAGTACCTTTGTGCTCAACTTTTCTGCCACCAATAGCAAGCTTGTACTTTTTTCTGCTTAAAGTAGACTTTCTTTTTCTTTTCTCCTTTTATTTTTTTTTTCTGCCTGAAAAGGCACATTTTAAATGCTGGGGATGAGATCACCTTCAAACTTCCCATTACTCTGACTTTTGAGACTGCAAGTGCTCAGGACCACTGAGTAGGAGACATTTTCATCTGTTCAAACTCTGTTACTTGTTTAACTTAGAATAAACCTGATTCTCCATGCACAGGACAAACCAGAAGGAAGCTCACCAAAATCAGTGCAAAGGTCTTGAGATTCGAACCAGGCCTTTGATTCCTTGAATAGTCAAAGCAATTCCATCCATCAACATTTAGCAGGTAGGAAGTGCCATATGCCCCTGTCACGGCTTTGAGTGTGAAGTATCATATGTTTGCTAAATGGCTGGGATTGCAAAAAAGCTCGTGAGAAGTGCTAAATCTCTGATGAGCACACAGGGACGGGACCCATTTGCTCAAACGGATGCAAGACAAGGTTATCAGTTACATCCCCTGCCATGTAGGTCTTTCAGCCCCCTGCTAATAAATCCAAGTTGTGATGCTCAACTACAGCTAATAGCATTTCTGCACAATGTGTAACACTATCTCTGCCTCCCTTCCCCTCCAAAAAGATATTAGATGTACTTGAATGACCTAGTGGTATACCCATTGAGAGGGGCTCAGGTTTCAGCAAGATAGGAGTTCAGGGAGTTCACTTACTGAGACCTTCTTACTACTGGGTAAAGGTGGGGAATTAGCAGCTACATAGGATAAAACCTGGCATTTTACCCCAACAGAAGTAGGTTGCCAGAGCCAAGAGCAGAAGTCTTGTGTGACTCATGCTTCCTCCAGAGCAGGGACCTTGCACCTGAAATCTCACACAGAGAGGACAACCCTCAGAATTGCCCTCCAGATCCCCTTGGCAATCATTTGCCTGCAGTCATCCCACTGCTCCAGATTGAACAGACCTCAGTGAAGTGATTGCCTTGGAAAGACTCCTGAGCAGGGTGTTCCCCAGGTTAATCACACGCTGAGATTTGCATTTAGGGCTTTCCTGCTTGCGCTTTTGAATGTTACCTGAGCTCACCTGAACTCATATTTTATTGGCTGAGGGACTTTGTAAGGAGACTCCTCCATCCGCTATTGTCTCCCTTCTAGGCAGCTTCCTTGCTGGACTCTCCTCTTCCCTGAGGCTTACATCACTGATGTCACAAAAAAAGCTGCTTTATTTTGCTTTTAAAGTGCCATGTTCTTAGCCTGATGCTTCTCTTACTCTTGGCCAACCAAATCCTGGAGGTAGCTTCAAAAAGCTCGTGGCATTCCTGCAGCATGCCGCAGCAGGGGAAGGGCTGACTGTACCCGAGTGCTCAGGAATTCCTCTTGGCTCACTGTAGTTTGGGTACAGAAATAAGCCAGAAGATTTATTGGAAGGAAAAAAGATATCATGCTGGCTCAATGTTCAGCACAGGCCAATTTTTTTTTTCAAAAGTTTCCTACTATGATTTTTTCCCCTTCCAAAATATGATCACTTTGATTATTTATTGGAAAACGTATTTTCTTACCATAAATGGTCCTCTGGAATATGAAAAATGCTAGCAGTCATATAAATGGATATAAAATGGATACAAACTCTGGAAAGTTTTGTCTTAGGGGGAAAACTCCCATGTCAGCAGTGAACTAAGAGAGGGGGCCAATAGGGGAGCCCATTTCTAGATGGAAAAGCTTTTTCTACAGAAAAATCTCCACTTACTCCTTCCAGGCTGGGCTTCCCCATGATTTTCATGTCATTAGGCAGTGATGAGCCAAGCACTCATCCATTGTTTCGGCTATGCATGCCTCCTGTGATCCCCCCAGATCCTCAGGTCCACATTGGGCCCACTTGGCTGAAGGGTGGGAGCATCTGGGTGGGAGTGGGCTGCTCCTGCCCTTCATGCTAAAGCACCTCTAGACGTGACTGAAAGCCACCTCCCTTCCTCACATCCCCCCCCAAGCCTGAGCAGTTGCATCAGTGGGAACAAGGTTTAGGCAATCCCCAGTGTCATGTAATCTAGTTTTACAGTCTGCTGCCAGCTCAATAAAATCTTTACTACTGTAGATGTCTCGCATTTTCAAACCCTGTCCTGAAAAAATAACAAGCCCACTACAGGGGAACTAGTTAACAATTACAAGTTTGTGCAAGTCTTAGTGACAGCAAAGGTCAGGGCTGGAGGCCAGCAAGTTCTCAGCGCCCAGGGACCCCAAAATGCTACCCACAACTCCCTTGCTGCTCTGATGCCCTGTGGCCACTGCCACTGTCCTTCCCATGCCTGTGTGTGCATTGTCCCAGAGGAGTAGCAGGGATCCACATAGCAGTGACCAAGACTCCTCTTCCCTGCAGAGTGAATTCAGTGGCTTTTGAAGTAAATAGCCCCAATGCTCACCCTGTGCTGTGCCAGCAGCCTGCTGGAACACAGCCCCAATCACCCTGAGGGGTCTGCGTTCCAAAGAGCAGTTTTTTGGGGTGACCAGCATCCTTGGTGCTCCCTGTTTCCATGTGGTTTCCAGCTGCTTTGCTCCCAGTGACATGTCCAAGAACATGTGCAGTGGCACTGGTGTGAGATGAAGGGCAGGGAGGTGAACCTGGCATCGAGGATGAGGGGGATTAATTCTGGGAACATTTGCAAAGATGCCTGCAAAGGTACATGGCCTTGGGGAGAGAAGGGGCTGCTGTGGCAAAGGGTGAGGCTTTGGCTTATCTGGAGTCACACAATGAGAGATGCCCTTGCTTCAGAGGGGGCGTTGTGCAAGCAGAGAAGGGGTGCTCACTGTGACACAAGTAATCTCGGCTGCTTCCATAAACTAATCTTGGCGGCCACCTGGCTGCAGGCCATGTGAGCCATCCCCACTGCCCCACTGGCCACCAGGCTCAAGCAAGATGCTCCTGCTGGACTCTGGACTTCACAATTTTCCAGGCTCTTCCAGGCCAGGTACATTATCCTGCTGCTTAGAGCACAAAGGATGGGTTTATAAAACAGCAGGGGGTATCCCAAAGTTCAGTGTAACCAACCAGGTCTGACCCATCAGTTCCCATCAGCTCTGGGTTGGCTGCAAAGAGCAGAGAGGGCTGTGAATACAGGCACACCCCTGGAGGTGCAGCTCACTGGCAGAAGATGCTCCAGGGAGCAATTCCAAAGAGCCAGTAGCGTTCCTTAGAGAACAAGGGAGGTTCCAAGTGTGCTGCAGCTCTGAGAACAGCCTCCTGAGGCTCAAACCCTCTGGCCACCCCTCCTGAGTACATAATGCCTCTCACAGGGAAATGGTGACCTTCAGCAAGCCCAGCTCACCAGGGACCACAGAATTTGCAAATTAGTTTGGCTTAGTTGGCTGCACCTTGTTTGAGTCCCCCTGGTCTCTGCAGACTCAAACCTCTCCACATGTGCAGCTACCCGAGTAAGCTTGACCAAATTTAATGATCTCCAGAGTAAAGCTCCCAAAATCTTTCCCATCCACTTTGGGAAGAGCATATGCAAGGTTATAAATAGAGATGGAAAAAAACAGCTATTCTTCTTTTAACCCTATGAAAATACTAACAGCCACATGTTTTTTGAGAAGGTAAAGAAGAAAATAGCACCTAAGAGCTGTTACTAGTTCCTAGAAACAGCTATTAGCAGACACAGCAGAACAAATTAGTTTGTTTATCAATGAGGAGAAGATTAAATCTGTGGCTATTAATGGCCCAAAAGTAATCCTTGGTGGAGATGGAGAAACATTAGAAGAGGTGATGATGCCCTGCCAGAGGACAAGTACTGAGAAACAGAAGTAACAAATAACTTCCACTGAGTGGAGGAGCACTGGAAAAGTAGCCTGATCAGCACCAATCTAAAAATACCCATTTTCAGCACTGATACCACATCTGTCCTTTGTGTCGCCGAGTCCACGAGAACAAACAGAGAGGATCTTGACCCAGTCCTCAGGAAACAGCCGTGAGAGGGGCCATTGAGTCTGTCAGGGAGTTTTCTCCAGTGTCCAAAATTGTAGGCACTAAAGCCTCATAGTGCCACCACCATGGCTCCCACAGAGGATGGCATCACAGGTTTGGACAGGCATCACATCCTTTGGACCTGGAGAAGCCTTTGGTAGAACAGAGAGGATGACCTGGTCCTTGGTCACGGTGCTGGAAAGGATGGGCAGACAGAGCAGAAAGTGCTGGGTGCTAAATCTGGGTGCTTTAAGCAGTTGAAGCAGCAAGTGGTTAAGGAGGGAAATGCCAAAAAACAAAGGAGTGTTTTTTACTGGCTCAGACTGGATCTGTCCTAGCTGTAAAGCAGTCTCATGGATTGAAAATAAACCATTGTGTCACATATATCTGTGTTTTTCGCCACTGCACATAGACCTAAAACTCAATTTTTCTCCGTGACTTCTGCAGGTGCTGCTTGCTCCTTAACCTTCACAGGATATACCTTAAGCTCCAGCACTTCAGGTTCTTCCAGCTGGGTTGGACCTGAGACAGGAGCTGTGATTTTTCCTTCTTCCCCCTCATTCCTACAGCATCATCCATGTGGCATTTGGTGTTTTGCCGACTGCCACAGCTCTGTGCCAAAGCACCTTTGCTAACACTGCATCTGGCAGTGAAAAACATCCAGCTCACCATTGCCATTATTGGCTGTGGTTGCTCCCAGGCATCCATCTTCCCGGCACTGTCATTCCTCACTCCCAGGATGCTCCTCTGGGGCCAGGAGGTGCCGAGGACTTGCAGAAGGGCTGCCCCTTTTCCTGCTTGTGGTCAGCCGGACCCCACTGTAGCGGGTTCTGCTCTCCCCTGCCAGGGAACGGGAACTCCCAGGTCTGATACCATTAATTATCGCTGGGTAAGTGGATTGTTTTGAGCACTTAAAGCTACTTTAGGGATTTGGATGCACATCGGTAACTAGTCCATAGGCTTTCCTATGGGTTCCTAGACAAGGAGGTGTAAATCCTGCTGATAAGGCTTGTTAGTGATAGGGGGCTGGGGAGGGGAAGAAGGGGGGGGAGTGTTTGGAGCCAGGCACAGGGATCTCCGGGGCCAGGAGGGTTAAGCCCACTGCTGCAGCCCCCTCCTCCTGCTGGAGAGCCCCTGGCTGGGGGGAGGCACTGGGGTGCTGCAGGCAGTCGGGGTCAGGCTGATTTACAGCAGCAGAGGAACCGGGGCTGTTAATTCAAAGTTGCCGCTTATCGGTGTTTAGAGAGCAAGCTCCGATCTGTTGGTTAGCGATTTGGCCTTTGCTGTAAATAGAGGGGCCCCCGTGCTTTGCTCTGGCATTTTTGTTTTATTATCTTGTCTCAGCCTCCGAGGGAGGTGGGAGAGTTATTTAAGGCTGACCTTAGTGGAAGGAAAATGAACAACTCCCTTACCCCACCCTACAGTCCTGGGTAACAACTGTTGCATTGAAGTATCTGTGCAAGACACTTAATCCTCCACCATCTCTGAAAATATTTTGTAGATCAATTCACCCTGCTGTGCCCAGAGAAAGTAATCACAAAGACACCAAGTAGAACTAATGTCAGGAGTAAAAAAATGAGGATTTTCTGTCATTATTCCTCTAGAAAAATCAATGAGGATGGACCTTGAATCCATCAGAGAATGGCGTTCACCACTTAGCCTGTTCAGTCTTGCATTGGTGCAGTTCAGGTTTAATTCAAATCTTTGCATCACAAGTTTGAAAAGCAGTTGCTTCATCCCAAGCAAGTAAAGATAAGCCTCTTAATATACAGAAACACATATACAGAGGCTGGTTGGAGCTGGAGAGAGTATTTTGGATTTGGGAAAATTTAGATTGAGACCTAAACACTCTACAGCTCTGGAGTAGAGTGTTCAGGGGATGCACAAGAAGTCTGTGTGGGTCTCATCCATCCCTGCTGGAATGTGCATGGGTTTTGGGAGGTTTGCTGTGTACAGAAGCAAATATGTGCATGTGCTACAGCTGCCCCTGAGTGATTTACACCTTACACAAGATGTTCAAAGTGAATTGGTTAAGAGACACAGGAAGAAATCCTCGTCCATTTGGAGCACAGCACTTGCCAGACTGAAAAACATCTAATCTCCAAACCCTTGTTTTATTGACCTGTCACCACCAACCCCACCAGCTGCACAATGAGAGTACTGCAAGGCTACAGTAGCACATCTGGGTGCAGACACGTGGGGTTTTTCAATCCCTTACCTAATCTTTGCAAACCTCTCTATTCAGCTAAAAACAACAACAAAACCAAAACAAAACAAAGAAATCACCACACAAAACCCCCTCCTGATCAGTTTTCAAGGCATTTCATATACTTTCTGTTTTCAGCTGTGCCAGAAAAATGTCAGAAGATCATCTTTCCACCTAGAAAACCCAGCATTCTTCCAAACATTGTAATGAACAAGTGACGGAAAACTGAAAACAAATTCCTTGCAGTGAAAAGTGCAGTACCCATTCTGGTCCCTGGGGGGAAAAACAAGTCTGATTTGAGCTGGATTAGCAGCACGAATGACAGCTCAGGTCAGCCGCAGCCTGACCGAATCAATTCCCCTCTCCGGGGAGGCGGTGCGTGTGTGCGCGCATACCTGCGGCTATAGGATTTGTAAATAATTGAGCTCCTCTGATCCCTACCACCACAGCACAAGAAGAAAGATTTGGTCCTGAGGGGGCTGACAGAGGTTCAAGCCCCAGATCTGCCACTTAGACACTTCTTCCCAAAGCTGTTTAGGCATGTAATTACTTTTCCGGCTCTGTGCCTGGTCTGAGTCTCTAATTCTCTGCCTCCTTTTATCTGTCAGCTTTTTACGGGGACAAGAGTACTCCTCTACCTCCCAAGCATGTAATGAAGATGAATTCATTACAGCTGTAACACTTTAACGAGCACTGTGAAGATACAGGGTATCCTTACAAGTCCTAAATTAGGAAACTCCCTCTCAGAGTGAGCTGGGGTGCCTGGATGCATGGCCCAGATCTGTGCTGGCAATATATTAATCCACCTCTGTGCATGATTCTGGAAGGGATTTTAACAGGAGAAAGGGTCTGGCTTTCATGTAAAAGCCAACCTTGCAGTAGTGACTGGAATTAGTTTCCTTTAACACGAGGATGACTCCAGAGCAGGAAACACTTATGTGACTGGGCATATCTTCTGGTCTCTGGACTTGCATCCCGATTCCTGGGCATCCTGTACCCCATCCACTTGGATGCAGCAGACACAGAAATAGTGAGAAATGCTGGGACAAAATGTATTTAGTGAAGGCAAACCCCCTGATGTTTTACTGTTTAAAAGAGACCTCCCAACTACTGTTTCATGCATAATTGTGTAATTGGTAATATCCTGCCAAAGAAAGGCTTAGATCATCTTGTCTGCAAAGCATTTTCCACCTCCAAATAAACATTTTGCATGAGTGCAAGTTGCAGGTCTTCCACCACAACGTGCCCCAGGCTGGATTTTGCATACTGCCCGCAGGCAAGGCAGCCGACCTGAATCTGGACACCAGAAGGATGCAAGAGTCAAACTCAGGATGGTAGACCAGAAATATATTTTTTTATTCTTAATATCATGTGAGCAGCAGCACGATTCCAAAATGAAAAATAATTCTGTTTCATATTTCTTTACACAGAGAGACAGACAGACAGATCCACCCACAGCAGCAGCAGCAGCAGCAGCAGCAGCAGTGACAACAGTGAGATCGCTCAGCGAGACACTGAGACAGGCACACACCAGAGGGGTGGTGGGGCCTGGCTCTGAGGAAGGCTTTCCCCCTTTCTTCCTCCCTTGCCAGCCCATGCTTCATCCAGGGGAGGGTTTAACCTGGGCTGACCCCTCACTTTGGTTTTTCCCAGTCACTTTTTCCAGAGCTTGCAGTCATGTTTGGTGCAGTCTGGGGAAATGGTGTGAAGGATCCCATCACCCACCCAAAGGACATGAGCTCATGCTTAGCTCTAAGCAGCCACATAATCCTACAAATCTGCTCCATGGTTAGGCAAAGGGAATTCATAACATCTTTTGGTGAAGGGTATGACTGGGTAGATCCTCCAAGTCTTTTTCGTCTGAGTGATCTTGAGGCCAAGCTCTATGGAGCTCTGAGTAACCTGGTCCAGTGGAAGGTTCCCTGCTCATGGCAGGGGGTTGGAACCCAAACCATTCTGTGATTCTGGGATCTTTTTCAAGGCAACTCTGCAAACCTAACCAGCCTTGTGCACCATACTTGAGGGATACCTTAAGACAAAATTGAAAGCATGGGAAAAATCCAAGACAACTCAGGAAAAAGCCTAAAACCAGGAATACTGGAGGGCTGCAGGAAATCCCAACAATATCAGAGATTACAGCAGGGGCTGTGGGCGCCTCTGTAGCCCACAGGAAGCCGATGGGTGATAGAGACCAAATGTTTCCCGATATGAGAGTGGATGAAAAGAGACTCAAGGATTCACCGCTTCTATTAGTGGGACCGTCATGGGAAACAGCAACAATCTATACCAAGGAAACATCAGAACATCAGCTGCTTCAATGGGAAAATTGTGTTTTGAAAGGGTCTATCCAGTGGCTTGAAAGAAAGCCTTTCTACAGACTGCTTGTCTTTAGAAAAGGAATACCATCTAGTGGCCCAAAAAGGCAATAAGGATGTGCAATGGCAATTAGAGAATCAGATGAATTTAGAAAAAGAGAAGGAAAAACTACAGAAGTAAGGAGGGTGATTAACATATATAGTGCAGTGGTTCGCCCTGGAGCAAGGGAGAGCTCAAAAGGGACCTGATCATAGTAAATGCAAAGCTAAAATTAGACACTTGCAAAAGCAGATTGGGATGCAAAAATTAAAAATAACTGCTGGAGTTCCAGAAAGTGGTGTAGAGAACTGAATCGGGAGCCATCACAGGAAGATGATTTCAAGGATGATATGGGCAAATGGGAAAAGAAAGAGAAGTTGAGAATAGCAGCCTATCCCACAAAGACTCCAAATGCTGTCCCAGGGTAGATGGGTATGGCAGATCAAACTGCTGTAGCTGTTAAAATGAAAAAAAAATTACCCCAAGGCAGGTAGCTGCAGATATGAAGCCACTGAAAGGAAGCACAACAGTAGAGAAACTGCTTATATTTAAAATTAAATGGGGATTAGGTGGTAAATTGATTAGAGTGTGTGCTCCACTAGTTTTTATGCATTGTACATTGGGCACCTCCTTGATAAACCTTTAATTTTGCCACCATGGGCATTTAATCAAATTTCCCAGCAGGATGGTTAGACAAGGATCCAGTTGGCACAATCACTACCAGTCCATAAGCTCGAGGAAGATGGAGAGTCTTTAATAAACTGATAGGGACCTGCTTAAACATTATGAGCATGAGCAGCAAGATATGTACCATGTACCAACCACCCACTCCCAGTGAGCACAGGTATCTCCCTGGTCCCTGGCAGCCCTGAGGCTGAGTCAGGCTCCTTGGGCAGTGGATGAATTAGGAGAGGTAATGGCACAAATGCACCCCCACGATCCACACTAAGCTTCCATATGGCAAAATGCAGGGGAAGAAGCAATTGACAGAGTTGCTTTCACATTAAGAGACAAACAAAATACCTTTACTTGCATCCCACAGGGCCGAGCACCTGCCCTGCTGCACATGCTCGTGTGAGCAAAGGGTTTGAATGACGTGTGTGGGGGACAAAGAAAAGAGATTGCCTTGTGTGATGATATTCAGGGAACCACAGCTACTGAAGAAGACATACAAGAGAGATGTAGCTGAGTTTTAAAATTAATAGACCAAACAGTATTTAATGTCAACTTGAATATGGCACAATTAAAATAACCTCAAATTAAATGCCTGGGCTATGAAACTGGTGAAACTAGAAGATGGATAAATGCTAGAAAGGTTAAGATTTCTGTGAAATAAAGACTCCCAGTAATCAATCCTAACTCTGAAGAGTGCTGGGAGAATTTAATTTCTTATGGCAGCATATCTATAGCTGTGCTAGTATCTTATGGCAGTGTATCCATCCTTGCTAATAGCAGCAGAGTGTTATGGAAATTATAGGAAAAGAATCAGGGAAGGAGCTGGAGCAAAGACCAAGACAGTACTTTATCTGACACGAAAGAAGCTGCTTGAAAAGCTTCTGCACTCAAATTCCCAGTTGAAAGAAAGTTATTCATAACAAGAATTTCAACACAAGCTGATACTGTGGGAGCAGTGCTGTTACAGAGAAATAGTGGAGGAAAATGGATACCAGCAGCATGAGAGTCCTCTCCAGTGACTGGACCAAAATTTCCATGGCCATGAGAAAACCTGGTTAGAGGCACTCTGGGCTGTGATGGAGTTTGAGGCTTTTCCCCTCGACAGTGCGGTTGTACCCCAGTCTGTTCCCACTCTGTTCTTACACACAAAGGGAAGGAATGGATATTAACGTGGCTATCCTTTGAATGGAAACCAGGAATGAACCAAAGGTACTGCACACTCATGGGAGTGCTACATTTGATCAAAGAAGAAAAATAACCCAAGATACTCCTATCAGTGGAATGAGGGAACAAATAGTGGGCAAACTAGAGAAAGGATCATGCCAAGGAGCTTACAGGCTGTGAGTAGAACACAAACCCTACTATCTATAGCTACTATCTGGTAGTAGAACAAAATACTGGTTGCATAATGGGGAGAAATATATGTAAAGGATGTACAAGCAATATTGAGAAATAATTTAGTGAACAAGTAGATAAATTAACTCAGACTTTGTTTACTGCAGCCCCAACCAGATGTCAGCTGAAAGAAGATGGGATTAATAGTGTGGCCAGTTGAATAAGAGCATCCTATGCTTCTTTATGTAGCCCATTATGACAGTCTAAGGTAACTGTCATAATGAGCTATATAAAAAAGTGTAGGGTACTCTGAAAAGAGTGCAAAGAGTTTATACTTGGCCTCAAATGGAGTAAGAAACATAGGACATAAATAAAAATTGCATAAGGTGTGCAAAAGTGGGTTAGTAAAAGAAAGCTGCCAACTCTACTGCACTGGCTAAAGTAAAGACTGTGACAAATATTGCCAAGGGATCACCCCAATAAACTGTCACAAGCTAAAGAAGGGTATCAGTATCTGCTTGCCACAATAAATACCTTTCCGGGGCAGGCTGAGGTTCTTCCACCTAAAAGGAATGCAACTGCTGGAACTGTAACAATGCTGTTACAGAAAATTGTTCATAGGTGGGGAACAGCACCTGAGACAGGATGAACAGAGGGAAGAGTTGGGAAGGGGGAGGTTTTAAGTGAAGAATTCAAATCTTAATAACTAACCTGGGGATTAGGCAAGGACTCTATAAACCCTATCACCTCCAATCACCCAGAATGGTAGAAATAAATGAGTCAGACTATTAAAAAGAATCTAAAGACAACTGTAGGACAGTTCATAATCTGTCCCACAAATTCAAAATTCAAATTCAAATTCAAAATTATGGGTTAAAAAGTTAACCTCGCTATCAGTAGCTTTAAAAGCAGTGATAGATTAGGGATTGGTTTACAACTCTACCATATTTTGTTTGGATAGCCTGTCTCTTAGTGGCCCTATTCTAAGAGCCTAAAATGTCATGGCAAGATAAAGAAGGAAGCAATACTCTGGTAGAAGAAGCAACATGAGAAAAATGTGTAAAATGAGAGAGGAAGGATCCAATTCATATGTGGCTTATGAAATAGGGAGCCAAGTAATATATTTGAAAACAGATAAAAAGGAACAAGGCTTAGAGACAAAGTGAAAGGGGACCTGTTAAGCTACTAATAAAATAAATCCTCTAAGATATTAAATAGGTGAAGGCAATAGTAAATACAAATGGGTTCATGTTTCTCAGATGTCTCCATAAGGGGCCAAATAATTCTGGAATCTGTCACGAATTTGTCAAGAACACACTGAAAATGGCCCAAAGGGGGACCTCTGGTGCCTGTGCAGCCCAAACTCCCACACTCAGAGCCTACTTCGGCTCAGCCTCGTGTCCCAAAAGCAAGGGAGTGCAACCCTTCTGGTGTTCAATGTCCCCTGGCTGCAGCACGTCTGTTTGTGTGCTTGCATACTCATGGTGCTGCAAGTTTTGCTTGTTTGCTATTTTTGCAGGACAGCAGATTTCACTACAGCTCCTCAAAAAAGCAGCAGCCGACAGAGTCAGGGAGCAGCAATGCAGACTCCAAGGCAAGGCAAAGAAGTTGAGGTCTCCTGCAGCTGCAAGGATTTCTAGATTGGCTTTTAACTCCATATTAATGAGTTAGGGCTTTTTACAAATTGCATTAATTTTAGATATTTAAGAAGGCAGATAATGACTGTGAAGTGCTTTGGAGACCTAGAGATGATCACCTTCAGACCTTTACAGTTCTGGAGGCCAGACCAGGGAGCAAATGCCTCCACAGAGAGATCCCCTGCCCGGTCCTGATCAGGAGCCTGGCATTGCTGCAGGGTTTGGAACATCCTTGCTGCTTTCATGGGCAGCAAGCCAGGAGCTGGACACTACCAAAGGAGTGGAGAAACAGCAACCTGAAGGTCAGCAAAGTGGCACTGCTCTTGTTAACAAGATCATAACCCATGCGTTAACTATACAGACATAATTGCTATAGCTTGCCTGTTTTCTCTTTTTTTTTTTTTTTTTAAGTCTGTTTTACTGAAGTCACCAGTAAGATTTTCATGGCTAGGTAGGTAAACTATGGCCTAGCCTACCTTAGTCTTGCAAAGCTTGCTCCAGCTACTTAATCTAATAGTAATATCTGAAGAACCCAAATGAAAAATTGTTGCAGCTCTTAAGGGAGCCTTGAGAGTTACAGCTCACGATCTGGATCCACCCAGATTGGGAAATCATAGCTGCAGCTTTGGGAAAAGGGCTCTAAAATGACAATAACTGAATGAACTCAGTAGTTTTATCTGTTTACAGGAAAATCCAAAGGGGAAGGAACAGCTTGAGGAAAAGCAGCTAGCCCTAGTGTCAAACTGCTGATTTCAGTAATGGCCTTTTAAGCAATTTAGGAGGAATTTAGGAGGAAGGGTCAAATAAGAAAAGAAACAGAAAGGACAGATTGAAGCAGGCAGGAGACTAAGTACCATCAGTAGCTAAGGAGTTAAAATTTGAGAGAACTGGGGGTAAAGCACATATATGTGGAGGTCTGAAATGGGATAAAGAGCAATAGATTGTAAACTGTTATGACTGAGCCACAGTAGAAGTAACACTGGAGAACAATGTTAGCCGTGTTAATAGCCAAGACTTCACTGCCAAGTCTTGCAGTTCTTTAAAAAGGAAATTATAAAATCATATATTGTGGATAAGGATGGCAGAAGTCGACAGAGAAATGTTATAAATGATCATGCAAACAAATCTGTGTAATTCTCCCCTTCACTGTCCCCCACAGCTGTTGAGCAGCCTCCACACACCCCAAGCCCAGCTCTGATACTGCACAGCTGCATAACCTTGGGCCAAACTTCTGAGCAAACCGCTAAGTTATGAGACAGCCTGCAAGAAGATAAGAAGGGCAAAAGCAGGGGGAGGAAAACCAAGAGCTTTGGGTCAGATCAAGCCATTAATATCTACACTGAAAACTGCATGAAACTGGGTTTGAGCATCCAAACCAGATGTTTACCTTCCTTGGAAAGGGCCAGCAATAGCATTAGTCACACACCTGAGCTACATCAGGTGATAGTAATATTAGGATAACTAAGAACAAGACTCATGGAGTTGCTTTGGGGATTAAAAAAAAAGGCAGATTAAATTTTTCTCTCAAATTGCAATTTAAAAAAATTATTGCTTTTCTTTTTTTCTTTTTAAATAAATTTGATTTTCTCCTCTTCCTTGCACCCAGGAGCCTAGCACACAGCTCTTGACTTCAGCTTTTTAGCTTGGCCATGCTTTTTGTATCTGCTAAGCCTCTTCCAGCAGTCAATAGAAAAGCTACCCAAAAAGCCAGCAGGCCTCGGGTGCGCCCCGCTGCCCTCCTCCGAGCTGGCCCTACATACAAAAGTGGAAAGCTGTTGGTGACAGGCGTGTGACAGGCAGCAGTGCCAATGTTTGGAGAAGACAGGTGAGAACAATCAGCTGGGAACAAGGTGAGGGCAGGGCGGGCATGTTGGGGGCAGAGAGGGAATGGAAATCGCTCAGTTCTTGTATTAACTGATAACATTGAGCGCGTTAATCAGCGAGTGAAGCTCATCCCTTACGCTCTCCAGGGAGTGGCAGATCACCTGAGGGCTGTCCAGGAGCTCGATGCTGTGGGTGTAGGGCTCGTATTTCACCGAGAAGGGCCGTTTGATGTGCGCCGCGTAGCTCCTGCAAGGGAAGGGTGCAGAAGGCTGGGTACAAGAGATGGGTCCTGAGTCTCCTTCCTGCTCATCACCATTAACCCAGGAAGATCACCACAGGTTAATGCTTCCTTTAGGCAGAGTTTTTACCTTTCCAGCTCCACTACAGCAGTAGTTGAGCTCCCTTCTGTTTGTCAAGGAACACTGTGAGTTTGAGTGTGGCTTTCTGTGGGCTGTACCAAACAGGAGGGTACATCACACTGGTCACCTCCATGGCCATTGCCAGGCATCCTCTGCTGCAATTCCTTTTTCAAAAAATGCCAAGGAGATTTAGAAGCTAATTGCAGGGAAAACCCGTGGTATTATCGTATTATATTACTAAATCCTTTCTGATATGCATTTATTGGCTAATCTCTGCTTGAGGAGGGGAGAACTAGCTGTGTGGCATATTGAGGATAGACTTGACAGGCAGTGGCTCAGACCTGAGCTAGAGGATGAGAATAGTGTCACCAGAGCCTTGTGCTTCAGCAAAGCTGCACTGCTGTACCCAAAGCCAAATGCAGCCTGAATCTCAGTGATGAGCTTGACTTTACCTAATATCTCTCAAGAGCAAGACCTTGTTGCTGCTTTTCTAATGGAGAAGTATGTGGTCAAGTGAAAGCAAATCAAGGGTAGGGTTTCCCCAAAGTTGCCCACGTTCACGTCCAGCACTAAGATTTGTATACTTGACAAGGTAGGGGTTTTTTTCATTTGGGGGTTGTGTGAATATGGAGCTGAAAATCTATAGTTAGGTGCTTATGGCTGCAGTCTCATGCAGGAACGGCTTGGGAACATGCGGGTACAAACAGCGCTAACAACAAGCAGGCTCCTCTCCTCTCTGAGGCTTCACCCTTTCACTCCTGGATTGCTTAGCTTAGGCTACCCTCTTGTGGCTACCGCGGGTCTGCTCTGGCGCAGGGCTCGGGGAAGCGCAGCCCTTTCCCAGATGGAGACAGATGTTCCTCTAGCTGGTACTTCATGCCTAGGCCGGAACTGGAGGGATCTGGAGGAAAACACAGCACAGACGGCCAAGGGAAACACGATCCAAGGTGCAGGCTGGCACTGGCAGGGAGCTGCCATGCCACTGCAGGAAACCAATGGGAAAAAGTGTAAACAAAGGAGGTTTCTGTATACTCACATTGTCCTCCTCCTAAAAGATGTGGTCCCTCTCAGTTCCACCAGGCAAAGTCCTGCTCACCTCACTTGTTAATGTCATCAGGCACAGCAATGGCTCATAGCACAGCTGTTAATGGCTAGAAACCTGCGCTCCAAAATGGGTGTCCTCACTTGACACCTTTTGAAGCATATAGATACAGCATGGCTGCTTGGAAGGGCACTGGGCAAATGTGTCCTTTCTGAGAAAAGATGCTTTTCTCCAGGCATAACACTGATAGTCAGGCCCGTGGTGGCAGCTGCCAGCAATGCAGAGACGATGCTTTTATGTTTTCACCTCATAGAGTAGCATCTGTGTGGCCTCTGAGCTCTTTAAAGAGGGTAATTTACAGGGCATGTCACAGTCAAGACCCTCTAGCCTAATCTTGGCTGTGTATGTGGTGTATTTTCCCTTTTTAAATACAAGGAAACAACTCATTAGGCAACAGTTGGGTTTTTTTTAAAGCAGCCTAGTGTGTGTGTGTGAGCACAGGCTTCCCCGGTGCTTGCTTTTGAGCAGCTGGACTTTGGATTGTATGAACAGTGCAAGTGAGAGTAATAAAAGTAGAAGTTGAAATATAGCAGTCATCACCCCGTTATTTATACTAAATACCCCTCTTGCAGGAACTGTAAAGTCATGTACATCATGTTCACCTCATCCTGTCTCTTTCCTAAGTGAAGATAAAAGTGGTATAGGCAAAGTTTTCCTCTGTCAATCAAAGTAACTCAAGGACTGAGCTTTCCTCCTGTGGGCAGTTCTGGGTATGACCAAGAAAGTGCTCTTCTGAACAGATGTCTGTGGGTAAAGCTGACCCTTACCATCCTGTTTGCAGTCCAATGGGATGGGGAAACCCAATTACCATGGTGGGATGGTATTTGGGGTCCACTAACACATGTTAACAAGCCTAGGAGGCAAAAATTCATTTTTCCCCCTGGATAGATCTGTTCATGTCAAGCATGTTCCCTGTAGGATCTGGAGAACTGCTTTACTTTGGAAGACCTGATCAAAGTTTTCAGAGCACTTCTGAGAACTTGGACTGAAAGCAGCCATAATCTCAAGCCCTATTTCAATATATAAGATCTTAATTTCCTGGTTTTTGGGTCTCTCTCATTGCCCAGTCCTACCTCAACTTATTTTTGGCATCACTGAAGCTCTCAGACACAAAATAAACAGGCTGGTAGTTCTGGTCCTGGTAGGGCTGAACAGCTGCAGCATCAGGGTCGAAGTCCCTCACCTCTGGTTCGTCTGACAAGGAGTGCTATGAACACGGCAGAAAAAATCCAGCATGAAACTAAGGGGATTGGAGAGCACATATGCAGTAGGCAAAGGTGGAGAAGAGATTGAGGAAAGTCATTGTGCAGAAGCAAGGGGTGTTTTTCTCTACAGGGTCTAGAGCAGAGGCAAGTTATGGTGGGACTTACTATGAGCTCCCCATAGGAAGAGAGGAGCCCGGCTCCGTAGGCTTTGACTATTCCATTCTGTCTGCAGAGCCCAAACTCCACTGTAAACCAGTAAAGCTGTGAAAAGAAAAAGAAAAAATCCTGAGGGACACAGCTCCTCATCCTAATCTCCTTGTCACTTCTGAGCCCTTACATCATGGCCAAGGTCTGGGGTTCTTTAAAGGAACAGGCAGCTGCCTCTTTGTCCCCTCTCCACACTTTGCTTTCAGAGAAAAGTGCTAAACTAAGTTGCTGCTACACCAGGACAGAGTCTGTGTCCCTGGGTTTGTTCCATCTGCTGTGAGATGATGCTGTTTGGTGTCCTTGGAGCAGGACAGGTCACCTTTCTGAGGGAGAGCCAAAGGAAGCAGATGTCATTTAATCCCATCCCAAAGAGTCCCAGCAGTGCTGCTGTTGGAAATATGATGCTTGATGATACTACTGGTGCCCGAGAAAATTGGGTTAATGTGCAAGTGAGCTCTGCTGTTTAACTGATCTCTGCTCTGCACAGTCATCATGAAAAGAGCATGGGGCAGCTTGGGTGGGAGCTCTGAGCATGCAAATCTTGGAATACCAGGCTGGACCAGTCCCCTTGATACCACAGAAGCACTGCTGGAGGCGTTGTGCCTCCCATCCAGCAAATGGGAAAACTTACCGTTGCTAGTTTCTCAATTTCTTCATCAGTTGCTCCCAGAGACGCCAGCCCAATGTCCTAGGGAGAGAAGGGAAGGGGCAAACATCAGGACAGGTTTGGTCTGAGGGCCTTAGACATTGGTTGCTGTGTTTTATTGGCTCAAGACCACACATATTGCTGCCCTGCAGTGCCAGGCATCTGCTGGGACTTCATCATGCTCAGACTAAAACCACTTTGTTGGAGAGTCAGTATTAGGGTCTTAGTCCATCACCAGAACTCTGGAACATCACGGTTAATAAGAGCAAGAAAGGTTTAGGTGGCAGCACCAGCGTTTGGATTCTCACCTCTCAAGGGGGAGAAAGCAGATAACCACCTTACCTGAGAGAACTGGGCAAAGGTCTTATCAGCCAGCATCGGGACATGCCCCAGCAGCTCGTGACAGCAATCCCTGCCAACAGGAGGGGGGAAAGGAGGAAAACACAGTCAGCAGCAGACAGAGTGTGTCTGCTGGGGAGAAAGGGTAATTGCTGGTGTGCTTTGTGGGACTTTGCGGGCAGGGAGGCCGTGGGGCTGAGCGATACTCACGGCTCGGGGGAGTGCATGGGTGAGGACGCGTGGCGGATGTACTGCGTGCACTGGAAGACGCGGAAGGCCAGGCTGGCCAGGAAGTCCCGAGCCGACAGCAGGCCAGCCACTGGCCGCAGCTGGAAGCCGGTCCTCTCTGAAACAGCACAGACTGTCTGTGTGAGCTGCACGGCCCACAGGCTGTGCCACTGCCCGCAGCACTGGGAGCTACAGGGCTACACCAGCCTAGTCTATCTGCTCCTAATAGGAACAACACCTGCTCTTCAGGTGCTCAGTGGGATCATTTGACCACAGGCTTGCCCTTCAGTCACAGTGTTTAGCTGCAGGCCCCACCGCTTGAGCTCTGCCTCTGTCCTCTGTGAGCAGTGCACAAGCCCCAGCTCTCCTCCTAAATCTCAGCTCACACACTATTCCTGTGGGTTCAGGCTTCCCCTCTGTAGCTGCCCCCACTGGCAGACCCTGAACCTGGGTCCCCCCAGACTTGTACCCACCTTTAAGGAAGCGGGAAACCTCCTCCAGCTGAGGGATGTTGTTCTCATTGTAGCCGCAGAATTTCTCCAGTAGGCTGAAAGCTTCAAGGTACTCCTTGCAGGCATGGGTGGGGTACAAGCTCTTCAGGGTGCTGTACACCTCCTTCCTGCAGGAGGAGAGGTGGCAGACATTCAGTGGTTAATGTGTCTCCTGCACACTGGCTATGTGCTAGGACTCAGGTCTTTAGGCTCCATGTCCTTTTGCCTTTCTCCACCTAAGTCTATGTCTCTGCACATGCATAGAGGTATGTAAACATACAGACACACATTCAAATGAACCTGCAAAGGCAGCAGCTGTGTCTGCACAGACCTATTTCTGACTTGGAGGTCAGAAGATTGTATAAAAGGTATTATCTGGAATTAAAATATTCCCAGTAGGTTAACTCCTGAAGTTACACTGTGAAGATAGTCAATAGAATCAGGAGATGACCTTGTTGAGAAGCCTGTGTACTCAGCTCATATGAGCTGGTCTTGTTTTCAGAAACACTCCTGCAGCAACACTTCTGGAAAAAATCACGTTCAAAGGGAGCGCTTTCCTAAGTGAGGTCCGTGAGGTACCACATAGATATTCACCATGGGCTTCATACTTCTTCCTGCAGCTGTGATAACTGCTCTTTGTTTGGAGGCTGCTACTGAGTCAGGACCCTTAGAGAAGTGGAGCTCCAAATTATTTGCCTTGCTCTGTGGGGGGGCTCCTTTGGAGGAAACTCCTGGAGGCTGAAGCATGAAAGTGTTTTTTATAACAAGCTATTATGTAGGTGCTTGCACTCCTGACACAGAGGAGTCATGCCCTAAATGTTTGGGGTTTGATCCCCAGCTTCTAGTGGTGAAGCACTAATAGTGAAACCAGCCTTAATAATGAAACCAACACTCACCAGGTAGCTGTCTCCTCTGCCGTGTACTCCACGTGAGGGATCGGGTCCCCACTGCAAGGCAAAGGCACCATTACTGAGCAGAGCCCCAGCCAGGCTCCTCTTCCCTATGAGAAGGAAGCACTTTGGAGAAGCTCTGCATGATGTTCATAAATCTTCCTTATAAACCAAACAAGGGGGTGACAGGAAAGACAAAGCCTTGGGTCATTTGTACAGGTGCAACAAATACATAGACACAAAGAAAAGCATGAGTCTAGTCAGAGATTATGAACGAACAAGGGATGAGAAAGAGTTTAGCAGGCATGATATTTACCAGGAGAAAAAAAATTGTTTTCTCTGGAAAAAATTGAAAAACTTTGTGTGTGAAAATAAATCCATTTCATATGTCTGAACTTCAGGGAGCTGATGGCTCCAAGAATGAACCGGTGACTGGGAAATAAAAGCAGCTAATAAGGAAAACTAAATGCATTTGACCTGCAGAAAAATATATTGTCAATAAGATTAAGGATGGCAGGAAAAGAAAATTTCAATAGTGGTCCTCACATTTATGTAAATGGGCACTGATGAAATGACAATTTTGCTTTTTCTCATCATAGTTAGCAATTGTATTTCCTAAATCTTTCTTTTCTGTGTTTGGACAAATGAGATATTCATATATTGTAAAGCACAGCTCCTGAAGGGATGCCTGAAGGGATGCTACACAGTAACTCATAAATGTTAACCTGCAGATGAGATGTTAGAGAAGGCCTCTTAAATTGGTGCCTCATCTGAGGACAGTATTTGTCCCTGTGTCGCTTGGGACTCTTCCTCTGGCACCGTGACTTTCTGTGTGTTTAGCATTTGAACAGGATAAAAACATCAGTGGCCATATTCTGGGCTTCAAATTGGCAAAGTACATGAGAACCAATGGCAGAAACCCTTGCTAGGATCACAGCAGTTGCAGGGGTAGCTCAAGCAGGTGACCCATATAATTTCTGTAGTCTGCTTTCAGCACTTAAAGTCCTGCTCAGAGAGAATGCTACAGTGAAAGGCAGCGTCACTGAATAGGATCTAGAGAATGTTTTTCAAATCTAACTGAATATTAGATTTTTGATCTGTTTGATGTTGTAGTGAACATGCTGAGTGCTATCACTGCATATATCAGAATAGAAGTATTAAGTAAGAGTACAAGACGTAGTCTTAAATCTGTATAAGACAATGATGAGAACATTACTGGAATCTATTTCATTTAGCAGACAGAGTTAGGAGGCAAATCATTTAGCCTATAAATACCCTCATAGCAAAAAAGAAAAAATCTGATAGCAGTATTTTATCTAGGAGATGAAAGGCATGTGTGATCCATTGAGTAAAAGCTAAGGTTATTGAAGTCCAGCTTAGAAATAAACCCCACATTTTTTCATGACCCGGATAATGAAGCCTTGGAACAAATTTTCTGGGCATGGGGTAACTTTTTCATTACTTGGAACACTGAAGTCAAAACCAGATGCCATTCTAAAGAGATGCTACATTTCCAAATGAACTTTGAGGTCTGATGGATATATATCTGACTTTTGTTATGCAGAAGGTTTATTCTTACTATGTCCTTACCAATGTATGAATTAATGACAACAGATATTTTTTAATTAAAGAGAGACTGGAATGCAAAGAGAGAAGAGAGACACAAAAGGAGCTGGAAAGGCTGAATGGGGAGACAAAACATAAAGGAAGAGAAGCGTCATACAGGCAGCACAATGACTTCCCAATAGGTTCATTGGCATGTCATTATCCCTGCATGAATGCTAGGAAGGAGACTTACTGCTTATAGTGAAAAGCAATCTCTGCTATTGATTTCCTTCTCTGGCGATATACTTGGTCAGAATAGCCCTGTGGTGACAAATAGAAACAGAGACAGGCCTTTTAATCAGTTGCTAAAGTTTCCCACCCAGGAAAATTCATCACTGGCTGGAGAGATGTCTCTCAAGGTGGCAATCCAGTCCCCTGACCAGCTGCACTGACAGCTGTTATCAGCTCCCTGCTTGTGTGTACAGCTCAGGAGTTCTGTGTGAGGGGGTGCACACACACTCTGACTCACCGGGTGATCCAGATCCAAGTCAGGGTCAAACTTGGTGACCAAATGGTGGCACTTGTCCAATTCACAGATTTTTCTGGGAAACCAGTGAACTATGGGGAGAGAGAAAGTGACAGTCTGTCTGTGGAAGTAAAGATCCCCTAAAGAGAAGGGGCCTTGAGGCTGAATGAGATACATCTGATCTGGTGTACCAAGTGCACACATGCAACATGGCACTGCTACTTCCAGGCAGTAGTTTCACAATCTCAGTGCTCTTTTCCTGGAGTCATGTCTAATGCCATGATCTGTATTTCATGACTTCCTTGTCCATCTCTCAGCAGAGTATTTTGTAGCAAAATTAAAGAAGAAGGTGAAAATTAGATTTTACTGAATTATTCATGTTAAAAAACACCCAGAGATTCTGCTGGTCATAGATCTCTAGGGACCTCTAGGGATATTCTCCTACAGTATTATTCTACAATAATCATCCTATCTTCAGAACAGGATGGCACAGGAAGTGTCTCGTAGGTTAGTGTTGGAATCTGTACAGAGGTCCTAACATGTAGGTAGGAAACTACTTTGCATTTATAATATAAAATGCTGGAGTAGGGATGGAGAACTCACTAGGAGAGTTGTGAGCAAAGCATGAAATTCAACCTCCTATTTCTATTTTTTTCAATCTTTTAGCAGAAGAACGGGCTATAAACAATAGAGTCCTGTTGAGAAAAGGACAAGGAGGGAAATTACTTTCAGGATTCAGGTATCCCAGAGGCAGTCCCTTCTAGTTTGCTCAAATTCAGCACACAGCAGCCCTTTCCCTTTACTGGGATTAACAATTTCTCCACCCTGTTTCTACGGGGAGAGCTTAGCCTCTCCGCACAAGTGAAAATGTTTCTAAGTTCCTTACATTTGTCTTCCTTAGTGGTCCTCACATCTTCTGCTACCCTCTTGATGGAGCTAATGAAAGTATTGAGGTCAGAGCTGTGGACTTCACAGCACACAAAGTATTCCAGTTCAGCAATCCCTTCACGGGGCTTTCGGCTAAGCCTGGTCTCCAGGTGGTGAATTTTAGCTTCAAATGTCTTTTGAGACATGGAAAGGAAGAAAAAAAACATTAAGCAACATTTGAAACACCTTCTGCTACTACCCAAAGATGTCCATATGGACACAGAATTATAGAATGGTTTGGGTTGGAAGGGACCTTAAACATTGTCTCATTCCAACCTCCCTGCTATGGACAGGGACAACTTTCACAGACCAGGTTGCTCAGAGCTCCATCCAACCAGACTTTTAACACTCCCAGGCACTCACAACTCTGGGCAACCTATTTAAGTGTCTCATCACCCTCACAGTAAACAATTTTTTCCTACTATCTGACCTAAACCTACTCTCTTTCCGTTTGAATCCATCCCCCCTGTCCTGACACTACGTGCTCTTGTAAAAAGTCCCTCTCCATCTTTCCCCTAGACCCCTTCAGTTGTTAGAAGGCCACAATTAGCTCACCAAGAAGCCTTCTCTTTTCCGGGACGAACAATCCCAGTCTGGGATGGATTCCTTCTTGTTGTTTTCTTCATGCCCCCACCTCCCTCCGGTACAAACACACCCATTAATTCCACATTTTTTCCTTCTGCACAAAAACCGAGGCTGCTCAATAACTACCAACAGAAGACTTCCACCATGGCAAAGAAGACCAAGAGAAGCAGCTGTTGCGGCACGTTACATTTTCCCGTCCCAGACATTCTCGAGGTGTGTGGCGGCCGGGGTGCGGCTCTGGCGCGGTCCCGCGGGGCGGGCGCAGCGCGGGCGGGCCGGCGGCGCGGCGCTGGCCGTGGTGCTGAACCACGGGCCGGGCATGGGCTCGTCTGGGCTCGCTACCGGCGCTGATGTCGTCTGGGCTCGCTATAGCAGCTGACCTCGCCCATGGAATAAGGAGACAAAATGATGTCTGTAGTCTCGCAAAGGGCCCTGATAGATTTGTGGGTGTTTTCTTTAGCTCAGTGAAAACTGGCAGTATTAAGCCCAAAGCCCTAGGCAATGACCCAACCTTCCCAAAGTTCCTGCAGGACCTTTGATAGAGGAAGGGACATGATTTCTTTTGTTAATCAGAGGCAAAAAGATGAGAAGGAACAGATGCGATGCCACAGGTAAATTAAATTTAGGATGGTGTTTTTTAATGTACCTACCAACTTCACTATTACATTGTCCCCTCAACAATCGATACCTTTGCATTAATCTGACAGCTGTGATTGCATTACCTATGCTTCAGCTGCATGTAACACATACAGAAGAGTGAAACCAGCTCCCCTGCAGCCTGGTTCATGATGAGGTAAATGTCATTATGCCCGTCTGCTTTCATATCTTGTACCTGCATTGCCAGAGGCATCTGGGAAATGAATCTTCCTCTGTTGGGACTTGACATGCTTGTCTTTTTATTATATTTAAAGCTCTCTCTGTGACAAGCTCAAAGAGCTTTTTTGCTCCAGGAAGAAACAAACAATATTTGAACATAAGCTGCCACAGTTTCTCACTTGATGTTTTAAAAATTGTTTAAATTACAGAGTTTAAATGCAGTATAACATAAAAATCTACCAAGTACAAGAGCTTACACATCTGTTTCATACCCACTAAGCAGCCTGTTGAATGTTACACTGATGGATTTGTCATGCTTTATCTGGCATCTGTGTGCTTCTGGGAAGGAGACCCCAGTCATCGCAACACATGGATTTTGTCTGAAAAGTTTGTCATAAAGGTTCTTTCAGTCTTGAGACAAGAATCATATATTGCCCAGAAAACAGCTTTTCTTTCAACAATCCTCATAGAGGAATTGTAATTGCTGAAGATCTAAATGTTTTTCGTAAGATTATCAGAGGTAATACTAAATGGGCAATGAATAAGTAGAATGCCCTACAATTTCAGGGAAATACTTATCCCCCAAACACACTTTCTGTATGTTTACAGTTTTTAAGTAGCAGGTTTACTGTATAGTGTATACAGCCCAAACAACCTGCTGTGACTGGACATGCTCTGAGCAGGAGGTTGGACCAGAAACCTCCAGAGGCCCCTTACAAGCCACGTGACTGATTAATAGGAACAAATTGTCCTCTCCTCTCACTGCTGAAGTCAATGAAATTAAACTACCATAGATAAAACGCATTTCAGAACCTCAGTTTGCAAAGCACTTTTGAATCATTCTGGATGAAAACACACTACATCAATGCAAGCTGTCATGCTTGGATTCCTGTTTAAATAGGCAGCACTTATCTCAGTCTTTCCATTCATGGCACTGAGATCCTATATAATGCAACATTATATTGTTGGCTATGGGGGAAAGCTCAGTTACCAGCTTTCCTTGGTATTAAAGGCATAGATAGGATGCATTTCTTGAGGGGAAGCAACAGAACCTTTAACATGTGAATCAAAATAATCCTTGAAGTAGAGAGGTAATTTTGAAATCAATATGCCAGTTTTACACCCAGGGCAAAGTTATTTCTGTAACTATTTGACTGAGGACCAGTGTGGTAATGACCCACAAGTGAGATGAGTTTGGTCTGTAGACAGGCAGGGCACATAGCTTGCTTTGAATCAGTGCCCTGTGCCCCTGAAGTGGTGAGCAGTGGGGAGGATTGTCAGAGTACACTACAAACCATAAGGGTGTGGACTGGAGTGTGAAACTGAAAATAGTTAAGCAAAATTAAGGCCAGAGCTTAAAAGTACTGCAAGACAGAGGTACGCCTCCTTCTTAGTGATGGCAAGTGAGGACACACTGGGCCATGAGCAAAGCGTGACTTCAGAGATATCAGACAATTAACTGATAATTTGAAATAGGCAGAACTAGTCTGAGTCTTCTTCGTTACACTCAAGTGATGCTTCTCACAGCCCAGTCATGAAACCTGAAGTGTGTTCCTTAAGTACCACACAACAGGTTAGGTTAGGTACTCACCTCAAATACCTTAAGGACACGAGACAGTGGTGAAGTCTTGGCTCCCTTGAGCATGAAGAAGAGGTTCAGCATGGCTCTTCCATCCTTCTCCTCGAATACAATGGTCTCTGTAGACTCTGCGGCATCAGTGGCTGCAGCCGCAGCCTCTCTTTCCTTCCTGGCATCTTCAATGAGGCTTTGGCGTCTTCCAATGAACCGTGGAGACTGAAGGCAGAACAGAAACAAATAACACTGCTCACAGAGATAGATGTAGGAGATCAGAGGCATTCCCAGCAGCTGGATGAGATGGGACTGGTATATGTCAGCAGAGGAAGCAGGGAAAGCCTGGACTGACTTGCCTGGCTTTGTAGAAGAAGATCAGCTCATGAGGACTGAGGTTTTAGAATTGACCTTTCAGGAATGTGGGACTTTGGAGAAAAAAACTGTTTAAAATATCTTTTTAGCATAACTGGAGAGTGGGCTTCTCCCCTCACCTTCCCTAGCAACAGTTTTCTTTATCCTCTGAAAAAACCAAAACTCAGAAACAATATTATGTGGTTTTCAGGTGTTCAAGTGGAGAGACATCAGATAAACCTCAAGTCATCTGAGAAAAGATACTTTGTGAGGGACAGGTGAAGCCCACAGCTGTGGCCTGGCCAGGAAACAGGAACTGTTTGCAGGTGTATTAGTAGGGCAGCTTAGCAAAACTGCTCCCGGGATCCAATATGACATTTACTTTTGACATTAAGTGGGTGCTTATCCATTGAAGTGTAATTGAAACCATAACCATATACCCCAGAAAATAAATTCCTCCCACTTATCTGTAGATTTGTTTTATCTCAACAAACTCCTGGAGATTTCTGTTACTTGGAATTGAACCTAAAATGCAACTCTGTGCCTGAGGTCATGTCAGGACACCTGTTTATATTTATAGTGAACTACAAACTATTTCAATCACTGCTGTTTCTTTTGTTATACAAATAACTCATATACCAACGTATTTGTTCTTGGTCTTTTTACAACCAGTTTTCCATTTAGAGGCAACGCATCTGGTTCCAGTTTTCTGTGTTCAAGACCCAAACCAGACGCCAAACCTCCAGAGCTTGCTAAAAGAAACCTGAGGCAGCACTGAAGAAGGACACAGAGTGGGACTGGCTGCAGTTTTCCCTGTGATTACATTGAAAATATTTAGAACATGCTAACGTGCTAACTAAGCAGTGCTTTCCCTACCTTGTGAAAATTAAGAGTGTTTTCCTTTTAACAAGACAGCCTGATTGACTACTAAGTTTATTTTCTCTCTGATTTTCAAAGCCCACTATCAGTAACTTATGTTTCCTGTGAGAATCTTCTTGAATGCTTTAGTGGTGTAAATCTGACATTTTAAATGCAGCCTCAGAAATTCAGCACGTCAAGGCACCAGCCCACACACCTCTATCTGGTCCTGTTTCAGTAAAGACACCTCTCCAAAATTATATTTCCTCATCCACCCTTTATTCCTCAGGACACAGAAAAACACCTTCTAACAAATAAGTGCATGCTGCTGCTTGTCTAAATTGGTGGTATTCATGCCCAAAGAGAGCAGACATCTAAGTAATCTCGGCTGTAACTTAAAAAATCTTGTGGGCATGTGCTCGGCTTTAAGTGTGTGTTTTCCATCAGTGCAGTGTTTTAAGCTAAGCTGGTGTTTACTTTAAAGTGCCTGCAATAAGCAGGGCAAACTCTGCCCTGTGCCAGCCACAGATAATGACCTCCACAGCCATCCCAAGCCAGGCAGTGCTTTACCCAAGTGTGCTTTGTCACACTGTGCCCCGAGGCTCAGCAGGGTTTTACTTATTGGCTGGAGGAGGGGAGAGGAGGGAAATTAGACCCCCATATTTAGGATGCAGACCAGGTTAAAATCCAGCTGGGTGGGGTTTAAAATGCCAGAGTTGGGTGACTGCACCAGGAGAAGCAGACTCAACCAGTCCCACACATGTGCTGGGACTGGGTAGCCCCTGGCAGGCAGGAGTGGGGGCTTCAGTCCCTGTCAAGGAGTCCTGGAAGTTTCGTAGCTGCATGATGGAATAGCTTAAGTGGGTAAATTGGAAAAAAAAAAAGTCAAAACAAAGCAGAAAAAGGCTGAATTTTGCTTGGGAGAAGAGGGCTGGGAGGGGTCTGCCTGCCTGCTGCCTCCTCTGCCAGCTGGAGGCTGCCTGGCTGCATGTTCCCCACCTCACTGCCCTCAACTCTGCCCCTCACATTTATGCTCATTGGGCTATCTCCTTTTGCTGGAAATTAGGAATGTGGCATATATAATAACCAAACTGATCTCATGATAAATGCCTTCCTTTCTTCCAAAGGCACCATTATATGGTATTTCTGAATTGCCTTGCAGACTCCCTCCCTGAGTGCATATCTGGCTATAGTGACAACTGTAATTTGATTTTGCAAAGCATTTATTTGCTTAACTGGGGGCTGACTCATTCACCTCTTCTGAAGGTTAGTTTGCACCTCTTATGAAGGGTTTGTTCATTTTGCCTTCCTCGCATTTGCTGCAACTCAGAGTGCCCAGCCTGCATATTGTCATTAAAAATACTGTGTTCTGAGCTATTTTGTTGCTTTTTCCCCCAGCTCATTATTTGCAGCAATCAGGAAGGATTGTAAAGACCGGGAACATTAATGTCCCATGCCTGCTTTCCTGGGTTCTTTTTCCTGTTTTTTTAGCTCCAATGGCTATCCCCTGCCTGGCTCTGTAACCAAAATCTGCCCCAGCTACAGTCCTAGGTCTCTTGCAAAAACTATTAGCAGCAGAAAAACTTAATATGTAACCAAAGATTTTCCCACAGAGTTTGATGTTTGGCTGGCCCAGCTGACATGTAAAATACCTGCTGGTGTAGAGGAGTTCTGGGATTGCAAAGGTCTGGATTTTCCCCCCGGTTTGCAGTTTCCCCTGGCAAGGGAACACCTCAGACCTGCTGGAGGTGATGTGATGTTGGGTGATGGCTGTGTGGCACATCACCCACGGTCACAGTGACAATAGGAGGGCCGGGGAGATGCGATATCACGTACAAATGCAGAGTCATCCTTCTTGCCTGGTAGAAAGCAGGGTTGTGAAGATCTCCTGTGCTAGGTGAGAGCAAAGAGAAAAGCTTTTCATGCGTCCAACTCTCAGAGCGATCCCCACAGGGCAAAGTTTTAATTTCTTTTTTTCAGTTTTCTGAAAATTTTCATTCAGAAACGAACACAGGCTAAGGTTTTATGTACCCTCCAGGCTGGAGGAGCCACTCACCCCAAGCAGGTTGCCTCACTCTTGTCAGCTCACTTGTTGAACCTGAACTCCCCTGGCCCCTATGTTCAGTGGCCCATTTTTTCATAAAACACAGAGCAGCACCCCAGAGGGTGTAATAACCAAACACTCTTCACTTCTCCAGACACTGAGCGTCTCAAATACTGATTTTACAAGTTGTCTGGAAAATATCAGGTTTTCAAGGGCCATTCAAGTGTTCATTATTTTGCCAGAATGAAAAGGACTGTGTGAGAGGGAAGCCTTCCAGGATTTTCATTTATTAGAGAAAGCAAGCTTATCTCCTTGTTTCCTAAATGTTTCCCTTCTTTTCCAGCAAACTCCACTCTCCAAAACACCTTTCTGCCAATGTAGTGGTTGATTTTAGTGAGGCAGAGCATTGCACAGGGTTAAGAGGACAGTGGATGAAAAAGGCAGCAGGTATAAGGGAGAGAAATGGAGAGCTCTAAATGACTCTAAATAACACAATGACTCTGGTGGAGTCACACTGCAGATATCTGCCAAATATATCTGCTACCCAACCCATCTCTATTCCTAAGGTCCCCTCCTGGTGCACCCATTGCCACTGGCTGCTCTGGCTCCTGCATTGTCACCTGCTGCCTATCCACATATTTGCCCCACAGGACTGTCCAATATTGGGAGTCTTCAAGCTTATTCTGCCTGGCAAGGCTTCGAAGTCAAGAGCTGAAATGTCCTTGTCCCTACAGCAAGTCTGATGGGTTGGCCAAGCTTGGCTTTCTAAAGGCACTTGACAATCTTCTCCCTTCTGACACATTCAGATCTGGTGTGTGCAGGAGCTTTCCCTGGGCTAAACACAGGGCTGAGAACACATCAAGGAGGACTGGGAACAGAAATGGGGGAAGGATGTTCTGGAAGATAAATTGGATACAGCAGACATGAACAAACAAGTTAAACTGCCTATGCCTTGTGTGCTGTCTGAAATGACAGCCTCACTTTTTTTTATTATGCTAGAACAGGTGAAATCTCTGCAGTTTAATGCCTTGAAGCCTGGAAATTGATAAGATCTTCAGATTGCCTTTCACAGGAGGATTCCTTGCTATTCTTGCCTTAGGTCTGTGCATTATTCACCTTACTTTTGGTTGAGTTGGTTTCATTATTTCAAGTTTTCACCCCCTTAAATGTTTTCATTTCACATGTATCAGTATGTAGAGAGAACTGTTGGAGTAATTTCCCTTTGCCAGCCCGGAGCCCGGACGTGCCCATGTCGGGGAAGTCCCACAAACAAAGCGTTGGTCCATCTATCCCTGCCTGCCTCTGCCTATAGCTATGGAAGAGGCTGTGGTTTTTGGAGGGGGAGGGAAAGAAGTGGGGTAGGGTTGTCTTACCATGATGGCCTCGGCTTGCTTGGAGTCCAGCTCCGACACCGCCCTGCGGAAGCCTTTGGCTGCAGAGGTGGAGATGTTCGGGGTTGGCATCTTTGCTCTTCCACGAGCTCTGCTGTCTGCTTTCCAGCTCCTTGCCAGCTTTTTATAGGGCAGGGCTGACGTCAAAGACTCTTTCAAATCTTCTCTTCCCCTGCCACCTCCCCATCACCACCTCCCTCCTTTCTCCCCCTCGGGCTGAGAGGAGGAGGGGATGTGAAGGAGAGAAACGTGTCTGTCCCATTAAATCTAATCGCTACAAAGATTGCAGACACCCTGCGTTCACAGACCAGACAATCCCCCACCTGTTTGCCTGCATCCGAAAGATTTCTTCTCTAATTTACCCCTTCTCTCCTTTCCCCCTCCCCCCACTTCTCGATGGAGTTCATTCTCGTTACATGCTTCAGTCCGACACGTTTGCTTCCCCATCTTGGGAGTTGCATGAAAGGATTTTGATCTGTGAAAGGATGAAATAAAAGGAAGGGAGAGATTTAGCCCTCTTCAGCCTTTTTTCCCCCTTGTTTGCCTTGTCATGGAGGCAGTAAAGTAAAAGGAAAATAACACTGATTCCCGCCAGGCAGCTGCGGGACTGGCTGCTGTTCTCATGCATGCACCTCCTGGCACTCAGCTACTGACAACACTGTGCCTTCCAGGGCTCCCCCACCACCTCAGAGCTTGATTTGGCCATGTCACCCTGACAGCAGGAGGGCAGAAATCTGACTCCTCAGAAATGAAAAAGGCGTTAGAGGAAATAACCTGGAAAAACCCTCTCAGTCCTGCCTTCCTAAGTGCTTTGCTCTTCTTGCAGTAATTCCTAAGGGACCAAATGCTTGAGTACAGCTGGGGCTGTGACAGTGTGTGACAGGTTAGACCCATCCCAAGGTCTCTGATTTGTTGTGAGTAAAACTGGCCTTTTTCTTTGATTAGATTTGCAGCAGCTGTCCCACCAAACGAGTGCTGCAGGAATGCACAGCCGTGCTTTGTGTGAGCCACCTCCATCCTGGTGACAGGCCTCTGACTAGCACAAATCCCTGTGGCAGCAAAGCTGGTGGCCTTTCCTGGCTGTCCAAGAGCTCACCAGCAATGTTGCTGAGCACAGCACTGATATCTGGTAGGGTTGGTGGCTCATCCTGCACTCAGCAGCTGAGTCCATCCCAGCCTGCTGATGACTTTTGCAGTGCCAAAAGCTCTGGAGGACCAACAACCCATTGACATCCTTGAGGATGCAAAGCTGTTGATGTTTTCCAAACACTAGGGAGCAGGCAGCATGACCAACACTGCCAGCCCCACCAAGGCACCTTGGGAAGCTCATTGGTAGGAGTTGAAGCTGAAGTAAGCAGTTGGCAGCAGCTAAAGATTGGTGCTGTAGTGAGACAAAATTGATTTTAAGTCATGTGGAGTATCTTCTCTTATGGAAGGTGCTGAGGGCACTTGGCTGTTCAGTACAGTAAAAGCCAGAAGAAGGAGTAAAGCAGCCATCATGGCTCATCTGTCCCCAGCCTCTGTGTCCTCACAGAGGTGTGGTATCACCTCACACACTGAGAACAGCCCTTGCTTTTGTTTCATTTCATCCTTAATCTTCCCTGAGTCTCCTAAACTGTCTGTTTGCTCTCTACTAAACCCTGGATGCTCAAAACACAAGATAAAACCCCACCAAACTGACGGAGGGTAATGCTGCCTGGTGTTGCAAGATTTTCTCAGAAAATATTTTGGGAGCAGGTTCCAAGGCACTCCACTGCCCAGAAGGCAGTCAAGGAGCAGCATTGCAGGCTCAGTCACCTCCTGTCTGCTGGGGTGGCTTTGAGGACCCTCTTACTGGGGGACAGAAATTAGCACAATGCTATGGTTGATTTATTTTTGTGTCACTGGCTGAGGTGAACCATGGCTGCTGGACAGGCTGCGATGCTGGGAACAGGGCTCTGAAGGCTGTAAAGAAAAAAAAGAACCCACTCCAAAAGAGGCCACAAAAATAATGCTCACGTATCTTTGGTAGGCACCAGTGAAGAGACCTCAGTGGGGATTCTGTAACACCATTAATGCCAGTAAAGTTGACATATAAAGAGGGCAAAGGACATGGCTCTTCTTCAAAATCTAGGATGAAGCTGCAAAGGTAGTAAGGATGAAAAGCCATAGTTATGCTAGATACTCCAGAAATATTTAGTTAAAACTATTCAGAGACTTTGCTAGTGTAATACCCTGTTAAAAAGAAGCATCGTCAACGAAGGACCTTGCCAAGACTGGACCACCCTCACTGGGATTTCAGTTGGAAAGGAAATAGGGACTTGGGTAGGAGGAGAGTTAAAAGAATTGCATTCGAATATATTTACCAAATCAAGTTTTAACTGTGGATTAATTATTCTGTCTTGCACTACCTTTAAAACAGCATGTAGAATATGGAATTACAACATTTTTCATTTGAGGTTTTCAGTTCAATTTAAGAACAAAGACAACATTGAAATTAATTGATTAATTTAATCCCTTTTGCTTCATGCTGTTTTCTTACCTTAAAGTCAGAAAGAGAAATCATTTTGCTAGACCTTTTATTTTTGGAAACTGACTAAGTTTAAATGTTTCCTTAGAGAAGTATTTGCCAGTGATGATAAACTTAAAATCAGCCATCACAGCAAGTTCCAGTTATCCAAATCCATAATAAATTTGCTAAGAGGATAGTAAAATGTCAGTTCATGTAAAGAATTGAGAAAATTGGCAAAAAAATAAATATGGGAATAGAACAAGCCACTCAGCCTTCCTGCAGGCTGTAACCTATTCAGAGATCACATATGAAAGCTCTTCTGACAAGCAGAAGCTTTAAAATGTGCTGATAACATCAGACAAGTTCTCAGGATTATTGTATGACTAGATGGAATTTCTCTGAATATATTTTCTGTTCTCCTTTTGTCTCGTTACATGTTGTTACTTCCCTTGTGAAATTCAAGATCATCAGTCCTTCTACTTCATTATCTCATCCCAAAGGCCTTGATTTTCATTCCCTTGTCTTCCCACCGTTGGCAAATTAGGCATACAACTCTCTTCTTCTTTAAACCCTGCTAATCTGCCCTCCCCATCCCTGTCCGGTGATGAGAGTCCTGCATTGCATGGAAATGCTGTCCAGCATGGAGCTAAAGTTCTGCTTTCCACACACAAAACGTCCAGATTATCATGAGGGAATTCCCATGGTAAGAATTTCACTCTCTGGTAAGAGTGGAAAATCAGGTTGGTTCTCCTGTCCTGGAGGAGCTGGCAGAGGAGGGAAGCTGGGAGAAACCATGTGGCAGCAGATCCTCCTTTTGGGCAGCAAGGTGGGTGGATGTCCTTCAGAGCAATTATCAGCATGGCTGCAAAAGGACAGGCTTCACTTTTTCCCAGACAGTCCAATGCAAAGCTGTTCAACATATTTTCCACCTGTGTCCTTTGCAGGCAAATTCCCATCTTTTTGGAAACCAGCCACATCTTAGAATTTTTCATCTCTTCGTGTGTCTACATCTCTGTAAACCACCTGCCTGGGTCCATGTTTAAGTTCTGCTGATATCAGACATGACTTTTGGGGGGGTGTAAGCCTATTTTGTTAAACCAAGACAGGTTTGTCTCAGCTTTTGTCATGTTTGACTAATTACCAGATTTGCTAATAGAGAAGAGGAGCCTTTAGGAAGCTTTACAAAGGAAACACAACAGATGGATGGGTCTTCATCACTGCTTTGTTTCTCATGCTCCAACCACATGACCATCCTTGAATGTGTGTGGGTGCCGTGTGTATCCAGCTGTGTGTTTTAAGGGATTAATCTGACATAAAGCAGCCACGGCAAACACAGCTGGACACTGTTTCACTGCACTAGTCCCCAGACAGGAAAGTCCATAAACTGGGATGCTCTGACTGTGCTTCCCTCGAGGGTGAAGCAGACCCAAAAACAATCCAGGAAAGGCATTAAGGTGCAAAGTACTGCTGGTCCTGTGGAGGCTCCTTTCACTTGCCACTGGATGTGGGACTGGTGGTGCAGAGATAGAAACAAGATATTAATATCTGTGGCTGGATCCCTGAGGTCAGTTGGTGCATCCTCAAGCATTATTTACAATAACCACCATTTCTGGGCACCTGGGGCGTGGGGACCAAGGGGAAACCCCACCTACCAAACATCCACCCCTCATTGTGGGGAGCTGGAGAGATCTCCACCAACCAGCCTGTAGTCTGGATGCAAGTCCCAGGGTGAGCCAGTGGCAAAGGCAAGGGTGGGGGTCTCTCTGGTGGGCCAGGTAGCTGCAGGGTCAAGGTTTGTGCTGTGACAGTCCCCCAGGCCATAGAAAGGGACGGTGTACTCTGATGTGAGGGCGAGCTGCCATCTCCCATCAGCACCAAGGCAGCCATGAGGGGTGCCCAGGCACCCTCGCTGCTCTTTCTTCCACCCACCCGCTTTCTCTCCCTCTTCCCCTCCACAGCATGAGTAATTACAGTCTGCCGTAATTTTGAAGCAATTATAGGGGGGTGAGCCAGCTCCTTCAAGAGATGTTTTTTCCTCTTCTTCCTTCACAGCTCCATTCAACATGCCCAAGTGCCACAAAGGAGTTTAATAACCCATAATGACACCTCAGGCCTTCACATCATTGCGTCCTCCCTAAGACTGGGCCAGCATCTGGAGGGAAAAAAAAAAAAAAAGAGATAATTAAAATCCTCACCTCCCTCTTAACTTTGCAGCATCCTATTATCTAGAAAACATGGACTTCTGTGCTCACGCTGTTTCACGACAGATGAGCCCTGGGAAAGGGGGGCTGCAAGCAGCAGAGATGTGCTAACTCTCCAGTCAGGGCAGTGAGATGCTTTGTGCCACCCTGGGAGAAAAGCTCTGACATTCCCTGCACTGCAGAGGTGACCTCTGGGACCTGATGGGTCTCTGTGCAGGGGTTGTTCTTCCAAGGCAAAATCAAAACAGCCAATTATGTTAAAAAACAAAACCAAAACATGCACTTTTCTAGAGATGATGGAGTAGGGCTATGCAACCTCCTCCAATGACATTTTGCCTCAGTGTGTGCCGGTACATTTTCACAATGTAGTGTACAGGAGTGATCTGCTCCACAGATGCCAACCAATGGCTTAAGGACCAAGGCCAATACCCTCAGTAGCTGAATGCAAACATCTGTGTCAGAGATTTCACATTTCAGAAGGCCAGATTAGCCTTTAGCTAAACCTGAGAATATTCCTGTAACCCACAAAAATGTCCTTCTGCCCCCTATTTTGAAGCATGGGGCTGGTCTCATAACTCTGTTTTCATCTTCACATTCAGACACAAAATTCTGTACCCATGTTGTTCAAATATTGCCTTAAATCCCATTGAATCTCCACTCCTTGGAAAACAGTGAAAATAGAATTCTGGGAAGTTTTTGCAGCAATCGACTTTTCAGAGGAAAGTAACCTGATTTCCAGGAAAACAGTGAATTGTTTGGGGAAAGGGTTTTCAAAGGGACTGGAGGCTACCTGGATGGAGGGGGAAAACAGCCTCTTCCCAGGAACTGAGAATTTAGCCCTGAGTTGTCAGAAGCAAACCCAGCTCTCTATTTCAGCAAATGGACCTGGAACAGGCGAGTGAAATCAGAAATATTGTATTGATGATTCACCTGCCACTGCAGAATCCAAAACAACCATCTTGTCTCAGATCAATGGGGAAGCACTTAGGAGCAATTTTCTCTTTGGAAATGTGGCCAGCAAGCAGAGAGTCAGGAGCAGGTGGCGGAATATAATGCACACCTCTTGGAACATGCCATTTAGTGGTGTTGTAAAATTAATTGATGACACCTCTGGCCCACTGTATTTTAACTTGTTGACAAATTCTTTAACAAGATCATCAGGGAATGTCATCTATGTGCAGAAAGGTAATTTATGTGTATTGCAACAGACTTTCTGCACCACCAGTACTCCTGATTTTATAGAAGTCCGTGACACCAAATATTTTACTCCCAGTTCCCGGAGTTTACTTTCTTTAAAAAAAAAAAACAAAAACAAAACATAAATGCAACCCCTTTGAGAAGTGAGAAAAGACTGAAGAGGATTCTACGAGCTCCCAGAGAGGTGGAAAAACCTTCAAGAAACAGTAATTATCATATGGAGGTCTGGCACAGAATTTTTGAACATTGAGTTTGACAGTGAATTTGCTTTTTTGGAGGAAAAAAAAAAAAGATTGTGCAGCTAAAGAGCAGTCAGAAAACATCCAAAACATTATGACTAGAAGAATCAAATGTCGACAGCTAATTCTATTGCCAGCCATGAACACAGAAAACAGGGACTGTCTTTCTGACAGCTCAGCTCATGGCCATGGGCAAGTCATTTGACTCCTGCTTCGTTTCTTGCCTTCTGCCACCAGGCTGGTAATTGCTGTGACCTTCAGCTGTGCAGAACCAGTTAATGGTGGGCAAGAGATGCAGAAATCAATAGAAATATTTGGCTCTCACCTCCTTTCATTCCTCTCATCTGATGCCTGGTAGTCCATCAGGTCTTTGCATTGCTGAATACATGTGGAAAAGGGACTCCTGCTACTGCTTATTTTTCTCCAGAGCCTTGGAAGTCCCAGCACTAGGAGGTTTGCAGTGACCTCAATTTCTCGACTCTTCCTGTAGATGAAAAAAGAAAGTTAAGGACATGTCCCCATTTTATTGCCAAGTTCATTAAGTCCCAGTCCTGCTGTATTCATTTCTGAAAGCTGGTTTTGGGGAATTTAGTCTCTTCATGGCTGGTGACCCGTGTCTGGCATGTTTAACCTTCTTGTTTATTCACCCACGCCATGGAGTAAGACAGAATTTATGTAACTCAAAGCAGCGTCAGAAAGGAGAAAGACAAGCCTTGGTGAGGTACCAAAGCAAGTTTCCACTGGCCTTCCAGAAGGAAACCTTCACTGTGTGTTGGACTGCTCTGAGCATGGCCAAAGCTGATGACATGGGACCTGAAGGGACTTCAGCCCATGGTCACCTGTGACTTAGGACCTGACTGCAAGGCTGCACAGTGTGGCTGGGACGGGTCTTGGCCCCATATCTGCTCTTGGTCCCTTCCTCTGAGTGTTGTTTTCCCCTCAGTTTCCTTTTTTCCAGCTGTGGAAGCAAACAATGCTAGAAGAGGACAAGGGTTTTCCATCAGCGCTTTGTCAGTGTTTGCCCAACACACTCCATTTTCATGAACACGTAATATTTTTGACATAAATACATCTTCCTCCCCCTCCTCTTACTCCTTTTCTCATCTTCTGTAACAACAGCTCGGGTCACCAAGGTGGACCACCAAAATGCAGCTCGGAGCTACTTCCATGTGAACAGCAAATCATCCACTTCTTACCCAGTCAGTTCCCTCTCTCCTCAGGCACTGGAAGATAAAAACCATCCACCTGTCAAACAAAAGGTCTGATGTGATTTTAGCACTATGTGTCACACAAAGGGTCTCAGACCTATGAAAATGTCACCATATTGACTTCATACAAACATTTATTCATTGTTCTGTTTATACACAGAAAGATGTTTTGCATTCAGCATAGAGCACTGAGATTTATTGCAAAGACACAACCAGATCCCTACTGGAAATTATCACCATCATTTCACAGGGAAGTCAGTGCTCTACTACTGATCCACATCTGCCTGGGATCTCATCTGTTATTCCTAACAGGTAGTCGTCAAGTAAATAAGTACATGAAAAAGCATGAGAAAATATTTTCCTCTCCTTTTCAGAGGATGAATGTAAATGCATCATCCATGGCAAGGTTCATTCCACCCAGCAGGCTTAAGGGGATGACTCATCAAAGCCCTGTGCTTCTCTTCTGGACCTTCAAGGTGTATCAACAATGTTTTATTGATTCACAGTCAAGGAAAGTAAAGAAAGAAAAGAGTCTGGGATCTCTACTGGAACAATATGCCTGACTTCAGTACTTCTGCCATTAAGCTGCTGGGATGACATCATGGAAAAGCATTTATGAGATTATTTTTCCTATCCTCCCAAATGGTGGGGCTGTCACTTACACATCTGGATCTTTAGATTCATACAGGTCTTAGTGGAGAAGAGAACAAAAAGGTCAATAGCTGAAAGTTAGGCAAAGGAGAACAGTTCAAGTCAGCAGCAGGACATATGTTTTTAATAGTGATGGCAAACAAGCCAAATGGGCATTGGGAATGCCGTGTTCCCCTTTGCCTGAGCTGTCCTAACCAGAACAGGTACCTCACCTGAAGGTTTTGTCCAAGACAGGACAGGGTAAGACTAATGGGGATGGACAGCCTGTGTGCTGTGCAGGAGGAGATCCGGCTGTGATGACCCACAAGGCACAAAGCTGGGACAGGGGTACTTACTGTCCCCAGCCAGGAAGCCCCAGGAAGGCAAGATAGACCCCTTCCAAGACCCACTAGTACTGCATGGCTGAGGCCCTTCCACCTTGCACCTGGCCAGGATTGGTTGCAGAAGCCTCACATTTTTCCTGAGAAAAGACAGGTAAGAAAACATCACCCCTGCAGAGGGGGTCCTTTGTCCTTTCCCTGTGTACCAGCTAGGAAAATTCATCTCTCTGCATCACTTAATGTGGTAGAAATTACATGGTTTGAGTGCTCATCCTTTCCCCTCTCCCTTTGGTGCTGGCAGTGCCTGCATCAGGAGGTTTAATAGTACTTTCACTTATTTAATTTGCATCAGGGACGTGCTGGATGGCCACGAGGTGGGATGGTCCAAGTGGAAAAGCACTACAGAGAAGAGGCTAAAAACTCCCCAGATCTTCATTGTTCTGTCTCCCTTCTCATTCCTACTTCCAAAACATCACCAAAAGCAAATAAATACCTTTATAGGAGGAGGCAGGATGTGATTTTCTCCTCTTTCTCATATTGCTTCCCTGCCTCTCCAGTGGGTTTGCCTTCCCCCACCTCCCCATTCCCTTCCTCTCTACCTACGTTTGACCTGAACAGCAGCAGAAGCCTGACCATAGCCTGAAGGGATTTGCCTTGTGCCTTTAGTGGGATGGAGTTTGGATTTTCTTATCTGTCCCCAGTAGGGCCATGTGTTTTTTCTCTGCTCCCCCTCCCTGCAGATGTGTGTTGAGGACAACAAGAGACAAGGGGTCCTTGTAAGTGCCTTATGATAATTGCAGAGCAGCGACTGCTCAGAAAATCTAAATTCCTCCCTGACATTTCCAGTCTAAAGCTCCCACTGACTCAGCTGCTGCTTGTGATATTTAAACAAGGATTATCTCCTTTTTTATTCTTTTCTTTTTTGATAATGGGATGGCAGAAGGTTAGTTTAACACTTTCCTACAGTTGGTTTGGCTGTTACAGATCCCATACTCTTCAGGACTGTAGCCAAACCTCTGCTTCCCAAGTAACTCATGTGGCATAACTAAGAGGATCAAAGGCTCCTTTCATAAAAAACAAGGATTTTTCCCCAGATTGTCATATTTTCCAAATTTTTCTCCAGAGTGAGCTTTAGCATACCTGAAAATTTACAGCTTTGGATGTGAAAGGATTCATCCCATTGGCTTCAGCACAACTGCACCTAACACCCCTCCAGGTCCCCAAGCATTCCATCTTACAGCAGTTTTCTGTCCGCTAGAATACATTTCATTTCCAGGGATGCTGAGAAGCATCTCCATGAAAGAACTTCAAAGAAAGTGCAGGGCACTTTTTGACCCCCAAGAGACACAAGTGCGGCATCACTAGGAGAGAACATGCACTAATGAGAGCTCTCCATCAGTTCAGGAACTACCTGGCAGGCAAGGGACAGCACAGCAAGTAAGTAATACCCCATCCAGCCCCCCATTTCCATGCTTAAAAATGGTGTCCAAAATGCAGAAATTTGGTCTCCTTCATGACAGCACAAAAGAGACGCCCAACCCCAACTCTTCCAAGAGTCCCCATCATCCCAAGAAAGCTCTCCATGTCCTAAAGAATGTTCTGGGGTACACAAGCTTCAGAAGGCTGTCATTGGGAGTTGCAGGAGAGCTGCACCCTCCTCTCCAGCACTCAGAAATGGGAGCAGGATCAATATGGCTGATAACCTGTTATTAAGACATGCACTGCGTCAGAGTCCCCTGCCATTAGCCAGAGGTTTGTTCCTGAAATTGGCTGAGAAACTGGTAAGGATGAGGTGAGGAGGAGCCAAGGGGAGCTCAGAGGGAATCTAGACCAGGGTGCAATCCCACATGCAGGACCAGCTTCCTTCCCTTGTACTGGGGTTTTGCAAATAACTGAGCAAAAGACAAGTGGTCCTTTCTGCTTTTCAAAGAGATTAAAGGGTCAGGGTTTGGGAAGGGGGCTTTCCCAAACCCTACTGTGGAGGCTAGGGTGGGGTGGACTGGAGAAATTTAAGCAGAGCAAATGTGCTTGAAAGCATGGAAGAGGTGGGCATGGCCATGGGCTGGACACAGTGAGGCTGAGGATGGGAGCAAGGATCTGCCTTTGCACACGCTGTCCGTAGCAGTGACAGTGGCAGTGGGGAGTGGCAGGGGCCCTGATGTCTCACCACATTCCCTATCACACTGCTGCAGTCAGGCAGAGCAAACATCCCTAAATGGAGCTGTTCCCACTGCGCTGCCGATAAGTAGCGCGGGCCAGGAGCAGGGACAACGGCCTGTTTTTCCCCATGTTTCATGACTGCTTTTCAGCCCTGGCAGCTCCTGGAGAAGGGCTCTGTTAAGCCCCTGTTTGATCAGGACCAGCACTGTTTGGAATGCCTCCCTGCTGTGCGAGGGTGACAGCTTGGGCCATCTTAAACGAGCAAATGGTGCAGAGCCGGTGTGGCTCCACTGTCTGTTTTGGGTCACCATCCCACCCTCCTCACCCCCTTCCCAAGTGCCAGACCTTTCTCATGTGGACTCAGGGACATCATCCAGGGCAGGAGCAATATAGGCTGTGCCGCACCTTGGATGGGCAGAACACCTGCTCGTCTTCTCATAGTCTCCCCCAGCTTAAGCACCTGTTTCCACTCACGGGGTGTCTCCATGGCAATTTGCAGCTGCCAGGCAGGGGAGATCATGGCTGAAATAAAATGCTGTTCCCTGGTTTGCTCCTTGAGGATAAAATTCCAGAGAAGGAGTGCTCTTCTCTCTCAGCACAGCTTGGGGATCCAGCAGTGGGATATAGCTGTGCACTGGCTGTGCACAAGACCTCCTCTCCTGGCACTGTTCTCCCATCTAGAGAGCAGCAGACAGCCACCAAACTACTGTCAAAAAAGTGAAGCTTAGGCACAGAGCGATAATGGGGGCCTGAGTACAAGAGTGAGACCAGTTATCCTTAGATTATCCTTCCTAGCTTCTTGTTTTCACAAATTAACCTCTCCATCTGGTCCAGATCTGTTTGAAAGGCCTTCTGTGCAAGCAGCTCTTAGAGCATGTTCAGGGCTAGTCAGGTGGGAAGTTGTTTAGGACTTCTCTGTCAGAGAAATCCATGCTCCAAGATGGAAAACACGTCGTGGATAGTTCCCACTGGTCTCTTTTTGGTCAGCTTTACAGACCCAAAAAGCACTTAAAAACTTCTCATTCCCAGGAAGGGCTTAAAAACTAGAATTGAAATAAGGTTATCCTCTGTTCCCCAGGTGATATGTGACACACTGGATGGCCAGATGGCTATGGTGCCCTTCCAAAGGACCTTTGCAGGCTGAAGAATGCTCAGCTCCAGCAAGTGACAGTGCAAAGTCCTGCCCCTGCAGGGGAACAATCCCACGCACCAGCACATACTGGGAGCCAACTGGCTGGAAAGCAGCTTTGCACAGAAGGCCCTGGGGGTACTGGTGGGCCCAGCTGAACTCAGTCCCATGCAGCTGCTCTGCCTAAGCAGGGAATGGAACAGCGCAGTCTTGAGATCCAACTTCAACCACTCTGCCATTCTGGGATCATCAGTGGAGAGAATACAAAAGAAAAGGAATATAGCAGCGCTTGAAAAAAATCATCTTCAAAAGCCCACCTGAAATAATCCCTCTCCCAAAAATTTAAAAACCCAAAAGCAACCAAAATAAAGGAAGAAAAAAAGGAAGTCTCTTTTTCTCCAGCTGGTTGACACACTTTTCAGTTTGCTGGGAAGATTTTTATATAAGGACTACTTAGTGCCCTTGTTAATAATATGACACCTCACTACCTTCGTCTGGTTGCCATGACACATTGCAGCTACTTCCAGATCAACCATGGGGCTCTGTACCCAGTCCCATTGGGTCCCTGATGCCCATGGGGCAGTCATGAGCTGTGGAGACAGACCCTTGGCAAGGCCAAGAGAGCACTGGAACAGGTGACTGGCTACTGCTTATGACGTGCCTGCTGGCCTGTCATCTCCACTGGCACAGAGTGACTCAGTGCTCCAGGCTGGCCCCACACTGAGTCACAGCCAGGGAACCTTCCCCCACATCCTCCAGCCCTTGTTAGCACAGGGGGACAGGGACAAATGGTGGCTCTTGTGATTCTTCAGAAGGTAGCTGTTATTTGCCCATCACTGTAAGGGCTTTGGAGTTCCTAGAACAGGAAGGTGCTCTATTTCTGTTCAATAGCAGCATGAAAAGTCATATTCACACCCTTTCTAAGGCTCTTCTGTAATCATGACACCACACACTGCTCCCTTCCCTGTCTCCCATACTGGTTGTTCTATCAGGCCTCCAAGACAGGGTAAGAAGAACAGGCTGAGTTTCCCAGTGGTGCCTCACCAGCTCTCGTGATCCCTCTGTTATTCTCCTGTCTCACTGTAGGTGGTAGGATTGACCATGGGTAGGTCAGTCCCTGGGCTTCTACCCTTGTTAGCAAGGCCTGAAAAGCAGACCAGCTTCTCCCAGGGTCCACAGCTGTGCAGAACATAAATTTCTGCTCACATCCCCATGTGCATGGTTGGAAGAAACTCCATTCTTGTGTTTCTTGAGATCTGGTGGCCTGGAGAAGTCTGCAAGATGGTCCTGAACCTGGAATCTCCTTCTGAGGGCCAACTTGCCTTAAAATAGGAGGTAAAGCTGATGCAGAAACCTTCTGTGTTTATTTTGTATGCAAATCAGATATAAAGTCCCATGGCCATCTCCACCCTGCCTTTTGCTCAGTGCTATCAAAATTCTGTTTGGTCTCAAGGAGATGTGATCAGAGACTCATCCATGAGGAAGTGAAACCCAAACCATCCTCTCAGCTCCCCTGACAAAAGGAATTGGTCAAAAATGTTCCTGATGCTGCAAATTTCTCCTCAGCCTTTCTCTGAATCCTCCCTTCTGCCCCAGGTTGCTGGTGGTCAGCCAGGGGTTGAACTGGGAGGCAGAAGGCTGGAGCTGCTCCCGAGGGCCCTCATGCCAGGTAAGGCAGGCAAGCTCTGCCGTGATGGGGGGACACAGCAAAGGAAGATTGCAAAACTTTGGCAGCACTCAGGCATGCTCCTGTCCTCCTTTCCTCTGACAGATGCTTCTTATGAACTCAGGAGATGTCTGTAAAGAAGTGGTTTCCTGAAACAAGAAGGACTTGGAACAGCTTTCTGCCTTTCAGTAAACATTCATTTGTTTAATGGGTGGAGATGGGCATGAGGGAGCCTGAAATCTCATTCCCCTGTTGAATTTCCAGGAAGCCAAGCGTGCTGAGTCCAGCTGGACACACAGCCCCAGCCCACAGAAACCTCCTGTCCCTCATCTTCTCATGACAGCGTGTTTGCTCACCCTCTTTCACCCTTGTTTTCACACTTCTGATGGGATCCTGCTTCACTTCAGGGTGACTGACAATAATCTCTGGGAATGGGCATCTGCTTCTCCTTCCTCCTCAGCCCCACCTGCAGCCCAGGGATGTATCCTGACAGCAGACAGGGAACAGCTCCAAAGATGAGCATATCCCATGGCAGGGCAGGGCAGGGCTTGCCACTTCCCCTCTCCCTGTCTCCACACTCAAAACCCATGCCACCCAAAAAGGTTTTGATTCAGACCCCTGCATTGAAGTGACTGTTCTGGGCCCAATTTTTTGGAAAAGATGGGTAGGTAGGTAACCTTTGAAAAATTATCTGTCTGCTGTGAAAAATAGGGCTACAGGCTTCATCTGAAACTGTTTCTAAAAGGTATTAAACCCCCTGTTTCTTGTAATGCATTTTTTAAACCTGCTTTTTCCTTCTTTTTTCTGTTGTTGCCACTTTCCTTGTAAGTGGAGGCATGGGTCAGTTTTGCTTCACTGCATTTCTTTTCAGCATTAAATAGTGACCTGCTGAAGTGGCACAGGGATGTGCTGGCATTTTGCAGCCTTTTATTAGGCAGCAGTCCACTTGTGGGTGCTGAAAAGGGTTTAACCACTGTGGCTGTCAGGAGGCAGGGAGAGGCGAGGGAAGGGTAATTGAGGGTTTAGACAGCGCTTGGCTCCACGAGACACCTTCCATCAAACCCAGGCAGGGCTATTGATCAGCCTCTCAAGTGGTCTGCCTCTCCTATTAGCACTGTCCTCGGCAAGGCACAGGGCATTGAAGAAGTATAGATTTTTTGGTTGTGCTTTGTAGTGACACCGGAGGCAGGTGGAATTGGGAGGCACAAGAAAATAGCAGGACGTGATCTCTTTATGGGGAAAAAGACAGGCCTGTTGCCCTGGTGCAAAGGCAGGTCTTGGTGGTACCATCATCTTGGGGGTAGCAGTGAATCCAAGCTGGTCTGAGACACTTCCGTGGTAAATCCCTCTCAAATAATGTAGTCTTAATTGAAAGCACCCCAGATTACCAACTGAAAGCTTTTCTGTTTAGGGACATGAGCAGTTAAAATGCAAAGAGGAGTTAGCTGTGCAGTTAAAAACCGTGGAAAACGAGCCCTAAAGAAAGCACCCTTGGTAAAAGAGAGGAGGGCATCCTCTCTGGCCAAGGCAGTTTGATATCTTAACCATGGCTCTGAAAGAAAATGGTGGTAAACTTTACAGATAGGAACAACCTGGTGGTGCAGCGAATGCAGAGAAATCTGTAGTTTTCTGTGTAGTGTTTTAAGGTGGAAAACAGATGAAATAGATGACCTATGCAAGACACGGATGATCTGTGCATGTCTGAGGCTATCAGGATAGCGTGGGCTGTGACGAACAAGTGACTTCCTCGCAGGGTGCACCATGAGGGCTGAAAGGTGCAGGAGGAGGAGCCGGGGTTGGAAGGTGCCATCCCAGCACCGAGGAGGACCCTCTTGCTCCTGTGAACTGCTTCCCTGGGCGGGTATCCCCAGCCCGGTGTGTGGACAAGGAGGCTGTGAGAACGGTCTGTGATCTGCTTTGGGGCTCCACCTGGACCTCACACGCTTTGCCCAGGTGATGCTGGACAAAATCAGGTGCACGGACAAAATCAGTGACACACAGGGCACGGCGGGAGCTGCGCCTCAACGGCGAAGAGGGCCCTGCTCCTTTGCTGCTGTTTCACCCTGGGGAAGGCGAAGGAGGGCCCGGAGGTTTGGGAGGTGCGGTCCTGGAAGGTCTCGGTGCCCGGCGGGGCCGGGCCGTGCCGTGAGGGGCGGGAGCAGCAGCGCAGTGCGGCGGCAGCGCACCGGGCGGCGCTGCGGCTCTGCCGGCAGCCGGGGCATCCCGCCTCCGCACCCCTCCTGCTCCCCTCGCACCCCTCCCTGCTCCCCTGCATCCCGCCTCCGCACCCCTCCTGCTCCCCTCGCACCCCTCCCTGCTCCCCTGCATCCCGCCTCCGCACCTCTCCCTGCTCCCCTGCATCCCGCCTCCGCACCCCTCCCTGCTCCCCTCGCACCCCTCTCTGCTCCCTGGCTTTGGGGTCTGCAGGCAGACCCGCTGCTGCCCCCCGCACCCGGATTCCAGCAAACGCGAGCCCCTCTGCCAAAAGAGCGGCACAGCGCAAGGGTCAGTGCCAGCCCCAGCGACGCCTTGGTGTCCCTGTCTCGGGGCTGCAGCTGTTCTTGTGTCAGTGGGAGGGTACAGCTCCAAAGCCCCTCTCCAGGCCCACAGCAGCCCACACCCGAAGCTTTTCATGGTTTACTGCAAGATATAAAACCTGGCTTTCTTTTCCTTTGAATGTACGTGCTGCAAACAGGCCATGAAGATGATTAGAGGGCTGGAGTGCCTCTCCAGTAGAGACAGGCTGAGAGAGTTGGGGTTGTTCAGCCTGGAGAAGAAGAAGCTCCAGGGAGATGCTAGAGCAGCCCCCAGTCCCCAAAGCAGCCAACGAAAAAGCTGGAGAGGGACTTTTTACAAGGGCATGTAGTGAGAGGACAAGGAGAGAAATGGCTTTAGACTGAAAGAGAGCAGATTTGGATTAGTTATTAGGAAAAAATTTTTTACTGTGAGGATGGTGAGGCACTGGAACTGGTTGCCCAGAGAAGTTGTGGACTCCCCATCCCTGGAAGTGTTCAAGGCCAAGTTGGATGGGGCTTTAAGCAACCTCATCTAGTGGCAGGTGTCCTTGCCCGTGTGAGAGTGGTTGGAACTAGTTCATCTTTATGACCCCTTCCAACCCAATCTATGAAATGCCCTAAGACACAGTTTGCACTTGCAGTAATATTTTTGCAGGGGAAATAACCCAAGGAATGAACTTCTCATTTGAGGAGTGACAGACTTCCAAAAAATAATGCAAAGCTTTGGTAATCCTATGGCAGACTCCTGAGGTTGAAGTGATCTTCGTTTTGTGACAATCTGCCTTAAAATCTCTGAAGAATTTTAATCCAAATTAATTTTAACCAAAATTTCTACAAAATTTAGTTCTTTTCTTTCTGCTCCCCATCCAGCCTTCCCAGGCCCCCCATGCCATTGCTGGGCTCTGGTTGTTTCTGGTCAATGGAGACCAGCAGAGATGTGGGAGCACACAGATGACAAGATGTTCAAGAAGGCATTTGGGCAACAATTTTCAGTAGTCCTTTCCCTGGATGCTCTGTGACCCCTGCAGTAGCCTTGAAATGGAAGATGGTATTTTTTGCAGTGAGCAGATCTCATTGGCTTCCTCCTCTCTCTTGGGTCAGGTGGCTTTGAGGGATTGAGCCATGACAGTCAGCAGTTCAGGCTTTTAGGAGGTGGGCACCCATGGCTATGCCTCAGATATCCTTCACATCTGAGTAAAGCTGCTGTTGCTGCTGTTTTGACACTGGTTGAGCACTGCCCTGAGGAGAACCTTAGCCTTGACTGGCCACAGGAGAGCATTCCTGACCAGGCACATCCCCAAAGGACATGTTAGTGACAGCCATGAGCCATGCCCATGCTACCTCTCTCCTCTCTTGGTGCTTCCAGCCCTTTGCAACCCACTCTTCCACCCTCTGAATCCCAAGAAAAATAAGCCTGTGCCTGGGACATGGATATTCATGGTTTCTATTCTCTTTGTGAGTTCATGGCTGCAGGAGCTCGCTCTGCCAGCACAGAGGAACTGTATGCTGCTTTCTAAACACGCTGAGCAGATGCACCTGCCCAAGAAGGCACCTTTACTGCCACAATGCTGGCCTCAAAAATATTGGTGTTTTTAAAGGAACTTAAAAGTGTTCAAGGCTGTCTTAAGAGTTTGGATTTCAACTCCAGCAGTCAGATCTAGCCACGTACCCAGTCTGTCCCACACCATTGTTACCACTGCAACATTAGAACCTTTCTCACTCACTGATGCATTTCTCAGCCCTTGTTACTGTGCCATGTACTCTGGTTCCTTGCTGGTTACACTGTTTTCCAGTTTCAGTCTAAGTGCTTGAAGGACTGTAGGAATCTCACCAGGCTGTGGCAGGCTGCTTCTCAGACTCTTTGAATTTCTGCTGCTGAGCTGTGGGAGGAATGCAGCCCCTCTCCTGAGAAGTGACTTGCAGGTAGGTGAGGGAAGGAGGGGAATTGAGAAAAGAAAACTACATCAGGCTTGCCACAAATGAGAAGGTGTCACAGTCTTTTTTTTTGTCTGTGGGTCCCTTGTCACACAGCTGGGAGAAGGGACAAATGTTTCCCCCTTGGCATCAGCTCCAGCTGATGAATGTGCATCTCCTTGGGGATGAGTGGCTGAGGGCCTCCACCACACCATCACCCCCCACTCCTGCCCCTGCATCCACTCCTTTCTTTTAGCTTTTCTGTGGGGAGCAAAGAGCTCCAGCATTGAAAAAGAAGAGACTGAGGTCTAAAGATAGTCATTGCCCTTGCTGTGCTCGTGTTGTGTGGGCTTGCACATAGAGTATCTCCATCCCAGCAGCACTTTCCTGGGATGACCAGGAAGAGATCAGAGTAAGCAGTTTTGAAAACTGTCAGGCAAGCATTGACAAGGTCATCTTACCTGTGACTTATTCAGGGAAGTGGGAATCAGAATCTGAAAGGAGGAACACGCTGTGTTCAGCAACTCTGTTACCAAACTGGCACCTGTAATCAATCAGAACTGCAGCCAGCACATCTCCAAGACAGGGAAGATGCACACCACTACCTGTCAAGCTTGTAGGGTAGGGCCTGTCCAATCCCACATATTTAGCCATCATCTCCTTTAATACATCCCTCAAGGGCAGATTCTTGCTAGCCCTTAATAATAGGAATAGCATTAATTATGAAAATGAAGAATATACCGTTCACTTCAGAGTTGGAGGGGCAGGCCAAGTTTTCAGGTTCACAGAGAAGATGTTGGGTACAACTAAGAGAAATGGGAAGGCAGCAGAAGCTGCAGTGATGCTCCATGGCAGGGGACTGTGTGGCAGTAGGGGGTGCAGGCATTTGCCCCAACTCTGCTGCTGACCCGAGCATGGATGAGATCCAGCTACATTTTACACAGCTTGTGCATCTTGCAGAGCTGGAGGCTGAGATCTGCCACAGGGCAAATTCCTGTCCCATGAGGGAGAACATTATTAATCTAACTATCAGCCTTGAAAACTCATCCTGGATCTCACCAGAGTTTTTACAGGCAATTGCTTGTAGCAGGTCTCCCTCAGCAACTGCACACAACCCTTCTTATCACCTCTTGCTTCTGTTTACACCTGAGCAACGTGCTGGTCCTCACCATCTGCCACTGCTTATGGCAGTGTAAGCCCACTGCTCAGTCCTTGTGGTGACTGAATCCCAAAGGTGTTGTCTTTGCAAGGCTGGGGAGCATTAAATGTCACTGCTGCCACAGCCAGTGAAGGGGACTTCAACAGCCAGATGCAGCAGACCTCTCATTTCAGAGGTGCCCCTTGGCAGAGACCGCTCTGCAGAGGAGACCCACAGCTTAAAGAAGGGCGGGTGAGAGCAGGGGAAGATTGTGATTGTGTAGATTTGGTACAGATCCCACCAAAACCCTCCCAGACACTGCAGCAGCTCCCTTAAAGTCCCTGAGAGCCCTCTTTCTGCAGCATATAAATGGTGACCGTGGGCATCACTGATGTGGGAAGCTCTGTTTCCCAGCAGCTCCAGATGAGCTTCTCCTGCTTCCATTTAATCACAAGAGTCCCTGTGGATATACAAAGCAGTGGGTTCAGAGGTCCTCTGATACCTGCCACCCACTTACTTGCACAAAAGATGAGGGCAGCGGGACCACCTCCTTACCTGCTTTCCATCTGTAAGGAGGCAATTCTTCCACCATTTAAAAATATCTTTCTGGTGGATTTTCCCTGGCACTTGCAAAGTTGCCAGCAAAGCTGAGTGCCACTTCTGTAGATTGCTCAAGCAGATGCTGTGTGTAAAAGTGTCCTCTACATTAGAATAGCATCCTGCTTCCTTGCCTCCAGGCTTGTTGGGAAGGGCTCAGGCTTCCAGGTGATCTGGCAGACCTTTGGGCTTCAGGAATTTCTGCTGGTAATGTACAGCTTGCACCAGAGCAAAGCCAGCCAGAGGAGCACAGGGATACCAGGGGTTCTCAGGACTCCTGGTAAGTGCTGCCCACCATACAGAAAATTGCATTACTGAACCCATAGTAGCTTTCTCTTCCACACCATTTTTTCAGCCCTACGAAGAGCTGCTGAGAATAGCAAATAATTAGGAATATTTAGTTTTTACTTCCCTTGAACCTAGATCTGAGCTGAACCAGGAGTCACAAAGGGGTTTCGTTGAGGACTGCCATCCTTTTCTTCTCCAAGTGCTTTCCCTTCTCCTTCGCGGGGATCTTCCTGCAAATAAATTGCAACTGTAGCACCAGCTCCGGCAGCTGCTGAAAGGAAGGTGGAAGAGAGGATGGATTCATCCTACAGAAAAGAGAAAAACATCTCTGCATGTCTTTCAGGCTGTAAATGGTTAAGTGTTGGGAGAGATAGGAAGCAGCTCAGAGACTCGCCTAGAGAGCAGCACAGGCACAAAATACGATTAAAAGAGCAAAATGACAGCTTGTCACTGGAGGGCTTCAGAAGCTAGAATAGATGATTTAAAAAAATAGTATATGGATCCATGAGGAAGTTCCCACAATGGCTGGGAGTGAAACCTTGACCCTCTGGCAGATGGAGGGGTTCCTCTGTTTTCTGTTTTCATCTGCATTCCACTGCCCCCCCGCCCCTTTTCCTCCCTCCTGCTGGATGCAGAGACTGCAGCGGGTGCCCTCCAAAGCCCCGCAGGGGACAGAGAGCTTGGCTGTGCTGAGAAATGGCACTTGGAGACAGAAGGAGAAGGGGAAATGTCAGAGTGTTTCTCTCCCAGGGCCTGGGTGCCCATCAGCCATGGGGTAGCTCAAGCAGCGTGGAGCCTCCTCTCTGCTTGCCCTTTCCTCTGCAGGGGTGGAAGAGCAGCTGGGATGCTCAGCCACTGCATCCATCCCTCAGACAAGGATGGCTGAGCCCAGCCAAAGGACACCCACATACAGCACCTCTCTCTGTGCCACACCATCTCTTCATTAGGAAAGAGCATAGAAGGGGGCTTCATGGAGTTGTGCTGGAACTGGGAGGGAGGCCAGGTCAATGGTCAACCTCTGGAGCTCCTGTTATGAGTTCCTGGGGGTTTTCCCATTCAGGTCCCCATGCCCTGAGCACCAAACAGCCCTGGGACCAGGCACACCAGTTACTTTCCTGAGGCCACTCCCCTTTACACTGTAAGTGGGTGGACACATCTTGTTCTCTAGTAAAATGGTACATTAAACCCCATGGGAGGGCTCCTAACAGTTTTAAGGAAACGAAGGACAGTATGGATGCTGCTGGAGCATAACAAATATTTCTTGAGTATACTTAGTGGTTACTCCTATCCCAAAAAGCTGTTTTTTCTCCTTCTCCCTCGCAGGCAGTTCCCGAGCCCCAGGACCTGTGCTAACACCAGGAGACTGCTTGGACACCACTATTCCTGGGGTGACCCTTCGAGAGTGCTTTGGACCCCAAACAAGTCCTTCCCACTACTGCAACTTTAAGGTCTGTTGCCCACCTGTAGTTCAGTTAAGAGCTCACAAGCAGATTTTCTAAGCCCTCCAAGGCTTTTCTCAGCTTTTACCAAGTGCTTGCTTCTTTTGCAGATTGCTCTGGGGTTGCTGGGGCAGACACAGTGAGGGACCCTGCACAGAGGTGCTTTGACACCCAACTTCTGCTTGCTGACCCCGCCAGGGCAGCTCTGTACTGTGATGGTGGGTGCTGCAGCCTACTTTCAGGGCTTCAGCACCCACAGTGAGGAGGCAAGGGCACAACATCAGGGCTTCCCAGCCATGGGGCAGCCAGAAAGGAGATTTTCTTCCTTTCACCCTCCATAAAGTGCTGGTTGCACAAGGAACTCAGGGCATGGCATGGAAGAGATCTTATGCCCAGGGACAAGAGCTTTCCTCCCCTTTCATCACAGGGCAAGTTTTCCCCTTGATCCTGCTAAAATCCCACATCCCGCAGTCCTATGGGTTGCCCACAGCATCCCCATGCCAACATGCCAGTTAGAGTAATAAACCCAAGACCCACTTGTGTCTCTTTTCTTCCAGCCTCACTTCCAGCATGGTGATGGCAATGGGACAGAGACCTCACCAGCAGCATCTCCACAGGCTCTAGGTTTGAGGCTATTGATTTTTGTCTATGGCTGGGCTGTTTCAGATTGGTGTTTAGGCAGGGGAGTGCAGTTTTCCCCCTCAGCTGGTTGGCAACTGGATGCTCAGAAGTTCTACAGCCAGTGCAGGATCCTGGCCCTGGGCTGCTCTGATCAGGGTGAGATACAGCCTTGCCTGAGGCAATATGTTCTTGAGCCTCTGCCTGCCAAGACACAGGCTTCACAGAGCTGCCAGAGGAGAGACCTGGGAGGGGAGGGTGAGTTTGGTTTTCTTCTGGGCCAGGTCCAATTTTGGAAAAGTTGTGTCTGCATTTCAAGCCTGAAAACATCCCCTCCCCTTCTCTAGAGTGCCCCTGCATTAACCTCTCCCATATGAGGTACCCCCTCTAGGTTTTGAAACTTTAATGTCATAACCTGTTTGTCCTGTTTAAAGCACAGGGTGAGGCTGGGGAGATGACAGACCCTGAGCAAGCTGCGCCTCCAGCTACCCTGCATCCTCATGGCTCAGCAGGGGAGAAAGAGGGGGAAAATAACTCTTAGAGCCTCTACATTTTGCTGTCTCAGGGTGGGATTTTCCCCCTCAAAAATAGCACAATGACATTTGGATGCAGGTCTCTGCTCTGAGGGGGCTCAGTGGTGTGTTTAGCAGTGTGTTCATCTGAGGGCTTTGCCCCCAGACCTCAGCCCACGTGTGAAGGCTGCTCACAGCAATCCCTGAGATGAAAAGGCTCCTTCCCTATCCCCAGAATAAGGCTGGCTCCTCTCCTCCTGACCCATGTCAGCAACCTGTGCATGCAAAGCTGTGGGTTTACAAGTGCTCCGGCGTAGCTGCAGCCCAGCTGCTCGGCACCAGCACACCTGACTGGGCATAGCCAGCGCTGGATATAGAAAATGCCCTTCTGCCTTCATCATCTGTGTTTGCATGCCCCTGCCACTGCTGACCCTCAGACAGACCCCAACAAAGACCTTACAGCAGATGGCCATCGATGGCAACACAGCAGGTGCATAGACATTGTTGGTGAGCATTGCTGTTCTTCCAAACACACCCTGGAAACACTCACTCTCACTCATTCCATAAGCCCTGTATTTACACCTTGATGCAGTTGTGGCATGGCTAATGAGAGAAGTGGTCTGTGATGCTCTTGGCACCCATAGGATAAACAATCAAAAGAGAGATAAATCACATTTTCCACATTTTCAATGTCAGCAGTGCTGTATACAGCACACGTCTTTTCTGGGATTTCTGTTACTCAGGATCTCTGAGATTTTTGATGCAACTTGTCACTTGAAGAAATGATGGGGCTTCAAAACTTTCTTAATAGAACAGAATTTTCATCTTGACATAGTCAAGACTACTTTCAAATACTTGAGGTCCTATATATTTTTAATGCATTTGTATAAATAAGGGATTTATGTTTTGTTCTGTTCTTTAATGATGAAGATAGCAGCTGTATATTGTTTTGTGCCTGAATGTGATAAAGCCTGTGCCAGGCTCCAAGATTAATGCAGTCAAGAGTGAGCCAGCACTGAACCCCTGGACAGTGTCTGGGCACCCAGGCTGCAGGATTTGGTAAGGTCACAGGTGAGGTCAGGTGTAATTCTCTGCCTGTTTGCTGGTCAAGACCTGACCAGAACCTGGTATGAGTAAGATGTCTGAGCAGTTGGCCAGAAAATACTTTAAAACCCACTTGAAGTGGCAGTGGGCAGTTACCCATTACCACACCTTTTTTTCTTCAGTGAGTCCCTATGACTCCTTTTGGACAATATGTTTTTAGCCCAAGAACAGATATGAAAGTCCTTTGGCACAGATGCAGGCACGTAGACACCTGAAGCCCTCGGACCTGGCACCTCCTGGGGAGGCAGCTTGTATGGCTTGGTGGCTCAGCATGTGCTCCAAATGGTGCTAAGCACCTTTGCCTTTTGGAAGTGACAAACAGAAAGCCAAGCACTGCCACCATCTGACAGGAAACATCTGCAATCAGTGAATCATAAAGCAANCCCCCCCCCCCCCACCCCAACTCTGATATCTCTGCTTGCAGGTGGCAGAGGCAGGCTCAGCCTGATAAGATTACTGATAGGGGGGCAAGGCACAGAGCAAATGTGCTCATTAAGCAGGAATCTTAAGAAGCCAGGGATATTTGCCTAATGCCCTCCTCCTCCCCCCCATTCTCTCTGGGGCCAGGCAGTAGCTGCTCGAACAGGAGGGGGAGCAGAGGGGCTGGGGGCAGAGCCAGGCTGCCCAGGCATGGCCAAAACTCAAGCAGGCACAAAGGGGAGCACGACTCACCTGATCCCTTGCCGTCGGGATTGCAGCCCAGGTTGGATGTGGGTCCCTAAAAGTACTCGGGGCTGTCTGGTGAGCCTAAGCTGAGCAGCTACACCAGACTGGCTTTGGCACAGCACCTCTGAAGGCACGGCTGCAGAGTGCCCCCAGATTTGGTGTCATCCTTGCTTGTGCAGTGCAATAACTTGCCCTGCTTTAGCACGTGATAAACGCCTTAGTCATGGGCAGCGAAGATAGGGAACAGGCCTGCAACAAGCGCAGCTCTGTTCCACCTTTATTTGAAGACCAATTGTTAAGCAACCCATTTTTGTCGGCCTTTTTAGTGTTTTAGCAGTTACACCAGACATGTTTCGCTCTTGACTTTTTCTTCTCAGGACAGGATAAAACTGTCACAGTAAAAGGAAATAAGGTCCTCAAACTGAATTCGCTCTGTTTTCTGCTTTTTGGCCAAGGATTTCCATATGCTTGAATTCAGAATTTCCTTGTTCCTCATTTGTTGCTAATTAAAATAAAAGCAACAGCTGTTTGCCATGATGGAAATAAGAGGGGGAGGCACAAAATCATGCCCATCATGGATGAAGCGTACTCTCCCTCCTTGCTCTGCTCCTTCTCTCCCCTGATGGAGCAGGTGAGACAGCCAGGGACACCAGGGCTCAGGGGCTGCTCCACCTTGTTAATTTTGAAGTTTTACATGTCATTGGAGAGATAGAGCCCTAAAGAGTATAAATGTGGAGTGTTTCAGCCAAGATAAAATGATCACGGGGAGGACAGCACCATATTAGAAAGGGCACAGATTTGGGAAACCCAGAGTCCTTCATGAAAGAGGATTTCTCACATTTCCATGAGTTTATTTGCTACCCAGCAGCAGTAACAACACCAAGAAAGAAATGCCTGGAAACTCAAGGTGGGACTGCTATAGTTGAGTATATTTATAACTTGGTTTGATTACATTTCTCAGCTTGACTTCAAACTTCCTTTGGGAATTTACCAAAAGATAAGGATAGGTCCCAATCTCCATGGCCTCACCCCTCTCCATGCAGTGTGTCCTCTCTCTGGCACAGCCTTCTCTCACCGCATCTCATCTGTCAGCTCTATGGCAATTACTTAGGGCAAAAGATAACATGCAAACACCTAATTAGTATTCAAAATGCCCTGCAATATCGGCTCATGTAACCACTACATAAAAAAGCACTGAGACCACAGATCACAGTCCATTGCCCAGCCCTGTGACTCGCCCAGGGAAGTAATACCAGATGTAAACACAAAAGCTGCACAATCTCTTTTGCATGTTAACTGAGCAGGCTGGGCAATCACGGACACAGGAACACCGCCTTGCTTTCACTGAGCCTCTTGATTTGCTCCTGTGGCCCATACTTGGAGATGTTTCACCTCTGTCTCCTCCAGGCATATCCCTATAGTGGTTCAGGTACTTCTCCTTCACCTGCACAATCAAAACTCCCAAGGTTTTCCCCATCACTGATCCCTCACTGAAATGCACTGCTTGATGCTTTGCAAAACACACCTCCAGCAGCAAGACATGGCCTGAGTGGACAGGAGGGAGATTTCACAGACCTCTTACCAAAAAAAGAGTGGCACCTCTTTATGTGCCGTGCTGAGGACTGCACAGCCGAGTTGCAAGGTGAAAAGGGAAGGTGTCATCTAAGACAACAAAGCACAACCCTGCACAGATGTGAGGTGAACAGGAGGGGATGCATGGAAACAGAGAGCACAAGTGAAGGATGGGAAAAGGGGCTGGTGTGGCCTGGAGAGGTGAAGGACAGGACTGAGGTGGACAGGGAAGCACAGGCCATAGGAAGTGCAGGGTGGGATGAATGGCACAGACTCCTTCCCTTGTTGGAACCTCGATTTCTGCATTTGAACACCCGGGTTGGTGAGGGAAGGGGTGTATCTCCTGCAGCAGCACGGATGCGGCAAAGAGCCCTGCAGAAGCAGACCCTTTTTGCTTAAAAGAGCACAGTGTGCTGGCCATAAACAGGGTATCAGTCTGGCCCTTGTAGAAAACAAACAAAAAACCACCCCAAGTGAAACTCACTGACATTCCAGAAATAACAAATCTGCATCCCTCAGTGTCTAAATCACACAGGCGGGAGCTCAAGCTGGAACACGCTGGCTGGTTTCTGCCTCGTGCCGCGTTTTAGCCAACTCTCCGAAGCAAACTGAAAACCTCGGCTCCCCCTCCTCCTCCTCCTCCTCCTCTTCCCGGGGAGCTGAACAGGCAGCAATAAAGAAAGACACCCTAAATTACTGCAAGCAGAAGAAGTCTTGCTCAAGGCTGTGCGGTGCCTCAGCGGGGATCCGTGTAAAGCAGCCGGCGTGAGAGGACGTGACACGACCTGCCGCAGGAATTGTACTGAAACTCGGAGCANAAAATAAAATAAAATAATACCAAAAAAAGCCTGGTAAGCCAATGGCAGATGTGTAGGAGAAGGATTATCAGCCACTTATGGCAGGACAGAGGTGGAAGGGCCTACAGGGGTTTCAGGGCTGCTGAGGATGAGGAAGCTGGCCAAAAACTCCTGCTGCAGCAAGGAGAAGCTGGCTGCTGCATCAGCAAGGGCCACTGCTTCACCCAGACACCTTTACATCCACGAAGGCAGAGCTGTGTGGCCACTGTCTCCATCACCACTGTGCAGTAGAACCCTGCCATCCTCTTCCCTGGTGGCCTTCAGCCCTGGGGCTGCTGCCTCTGCTTATGAGCTTTGGCTCTCCAGTCTGATGTCTGCACCAGGCAATGGGAATAATTGGGATTTCCTGGCACAGAAGAGGAACTCGGGAACCTGCCCTCTCTAAAGAGCTGTGCTCTGCTGCACCAGCAGGCATAAGGAATATTCCCATTCCATTGCAGCTTAACTCACCAGGCTGCAGTGCTCCTCTTTTGAACCCTTCTCTGTAGGAGTAAAGGAAAGCTCCTTGAAGAGGAAATGAATGGAAAAAGGAAAGGAAAAGTGAAAAAAATGAAAAAAAAT
>VXAX01005444.1:1073164-1093689 GCA_013399835.1 Leptocoma aspasia | reverse complement strand
TTTTTTTTTTTTTTTTTTTATGAAAACTGACACTGAAATCTGTCATAAAAATTCCCATTGATTTCATCCCCACCAAAATTTTGCTCCACGTGCTGGGGATGGCTCTGCTCAGCAGCAGCCTGTGATCCTCCCTGTGGGGCTGAGGAGGGCTTCCAGCAGCTCCCCATCTGAAAGAGTCCATCACTAAATGCTAAGTGAACATCCCTAACATTCACTCAGAGGAAGAAGGTAACCTTGAATGGCATCTGCATCCACTCAGCACCTCCTCTGGGCTCCCAAGCAGCAGTGGTCAGGCTGAATTCTTGTTCTACCCAGTCACTGAGTTTTGGTAAACAATGATGAATGCTCTGGTTAAACTGTTGCAGCGGTATAGCTCAGTCAAATATTTCTCTGCCTGTAAAATAAGCAAATAACCACCCGTTTAAGCTGATTGGTGGCAGGAAAAAATGGCATATTGCGGAATAAACTCCCAAGGCATTAAGAAACCACGTGGAGAAACTGTCCAGCACAAAATGAGACATGCAAGCTTTTATGCTTTGCAGTGTACAGCCAACACATGAGTGGGACAGCTGAGTGTAGTGGCAGCAGAGAAGAGGTTTAACACAGACTGGTGTAAAATTTCCAGCTGGTTCTTTAGTAGGAGAGATATTTAAATCTTCATCTTGAAATGACAGGCCAAATGACTTTCTGTCACTTCGTTATCATCATGTTGTTCTCTCTGCTGCTGCTGGTCCTCACACAGCAGTCAGCATTTCTGCTGACAAAAATAAGTCTAACTGTGTCAATTTTGATAGTTCTTTGTCCCATTCATCCTACTGAACTGGGATCAACATCTCTGGCAGATTTGTCGTGGCAGAGATATTCCAAGCAGCCAGGCAGTGAGGACAAATGTCCCATGGGCCCCTGGGCAGCTGCCCAGCAGCTAATGCAGCCAGTAAAGAGCTGCCCAGGAAACTGCAAAGGGCTCCTCTGCTTGGCTGAGGCTCTCAGCTGGACTTTCAGGCAGCAAGGGAGCTCCAAAGCCACCATCAGTCTCCTGGAGCTGCAGTTCTTCCCTGCCAACATCAACAGCACCTGAATGTGCAATTTCACAGATCAGATTATTTTCTTTATTTTTAGCTTTAAGTTTCATTTCCTACCCACCCTGGGGCACTGCAGGCTGTGCCTTTGTGGGGGATTGCTGCACAGCTCAGATGCTCTAAGTCACCCCGTCTGGAGAGCCCGGTGCCCCTGAAGGTCCCCATGGCAGAGCCAAATCCCCAGCAGCAGTGTGCTGCTTGTCAGGTCGTGTTGCTCACACAAAGCACCCAGAGCTTGTCCCCAGTGCCACCACATTCCCCCTGGCAGGAAAAGCATCGCTCCAACACACTGTGCACAGGCACAGCATCCACCCTGAGCCAGAGCCAGCGTTGTCCACACACACACACACAGAGGAAAATGAGACTTGGCCTCCTCCATACCCTATGTGACACTGCAACAGGGGCAGGGACCCTGCCCACAACATGGAATCTGCCACCCTGCATCTTCTTCAGGCATCTCCATGCCAGTGTCAGCACGGGGCAAGAGAGGTGTCCATTACAATGCTCTCCACAATGAGGCAAGCAACTGAGGTGTTCCAAAAGCGGCTTCCTTTTGAAACCAGAATAAAAGCCAGGGAGCAGTTTCAGCTAATCCTTTCCCCATTGTGCACGTTGCTTGTGTACACGGCTGGTTGGCTCTCCACGTGTGCACAGGGCAATGTTAAACCCCCCAAAAAAGAAGAAAGCAGGTCAGAAAACCAATCCCCCAAGGAGCACTGGAAATCAGTGAATGGGTTTTAGCTGTGCATTTTGTTACCCAAGAAAGGCGGCTTTGCAAAAGGACTTTCTAACTCATCATCTGGGCCCAAGACTTCCTTGTAAAAGGCTGTTGGGCTTGTTGCAACATATTCCAGGTGTGTAAGTGATGCCCTGCCTTGTGCCTTTCACAGTGCAGAGCCTGGGGCCTTGAAGTGAGCAGGGAGGAGAAGGGAGGGAGAGGTGTGCGTGTTCAAATTAAATGAAGCAGAAAGAGAAAGCTGGAACCCACAGTGCCTGGGGCACCACTAATTGAACAGGTTGAACCTGATAGAAGTGCAAAGGAGGTAGCAGGAGGGATCCTCGAGCTCCTGGCTGGTGATAAAGAGCCAGAGCCAGCCATGGTTCAGGAAGCCATGCTTGAAAAGCTCAGGTGGTGGAAGAGGGGGGATAAGGTGATGAGGCAGCTTATTTGGGGCTGGAGCAGGGAGACTTCAAAAGAAAAAACTAATTATTCATAAGCATGACAAAGGGAGAAAAATGAAAGCAAGAACAGGCATACTCTTACTCTGCTAGTTCCTGGGGTCCCCAGCTGCAGATCTCAGTGGGTGCCCCTCTCTGGGATCAGCTGTGTCTCACAGGGGCACATGGGGATGCAGAGATGTGCAATGAATGAGCACAGAGCTGCTCAGCAGCCCTGTGCCCACGGAACCTGGGGGCTCCTGCCTGGCCTCGTCTTCCAGACATCTCTGATAACATTAGGTGAAGTATCCATTCCACCCTCAGAAGTGCCCCAGTTGCAGGGATGTTGTCCAAAAGCCAGGGCACAGGGACAGCTGTATTCTCCTTCCTAATCTCAGATGAAACAGAAAGAATCCTACTCTGCAAGGGATCCAGATCATCACTTTCTCACCTGTGAGGTTCTCCTTGGCACTCTGTCCTGTGTGGGAGCCAGTGGTGATGGGGCACTGCAAAGGACCATGCTCACACTGCTGTGATGCCCTCACATCCATTCTCACTTTCTGCTCCTGTCTTTGCCCTGTTTGGAAAAAGAAAAGGATCCCTTGGCTCCCAGACTTTGCAATGATTTCAGGACCGAGAAGATCTATCTATCTTTCCTTTCTTTCTTTCTTTCTTTCTTTCTTTCTTTCTTTCTTTCTTTCTTTCTTTCTTTCTTTCTTTCTTTCTTTCTTTCTTTCTTTCTTTCTTTCTTTCTTTCTTCCTTCCTTTCTTCCTTTCTTCCTTTCTTCCTTTCTTCCCTTTCTTCCCTTTCTTTCCTTTCTTCACTTTCTTTCTTCACTTTCTTTCTTCACTTTCTTTCTTCACTTTCTTTCTTCACTTTCTTCTTCCTGTCTGTGGTCCCTTCATCACAGAACAATGAAAAATAGCCTGAAGGGAGAAAACATTGCACTGCAGAAACCTTTGTTACTGACTGCAACAAAGATAGGTAATGTGGCAACCCAGTGTCCTTTCTGGACCTGGCTCCCAGCCACTCTGTGAGCTCTGCAGGTCTCCCCCCACCCTGAGTCCCCACTGGTGGCCACACGGTGGAAGCGGTCCAGCGTGGTCCTCAGGACACACCTCTGATCCCTGCTGCTTAAAACAGCACAGTTCAGCTGCACCTCAAGGAGAAAAGGACTATTTTGTTGGGATGAAAAGCTAGCTTGAGGTCCCGCTGTTTTTGTGGGTAAGCTTTCAGGGCCTGGTCTCTGCTCACCTGGATGCTTGCTCTCTGGACAGTAGCGACTCCAGGCTGCTAATTCAGACCTGTAGGCATTACTGCAATATAAACTGTAAATAGTCATAATAATAATTAATAAGCATGCCGAAACAAAAACATTCTCTGTTTAATTAACATCAGTCTTCAGCAGCTTTATCTTGGGGTGAGTGGCTACTTTGTTGGCACTCTGCCTTCACACTGTGCCTTACCCTCTGTGGCTGGGGCAGGCAAGTCTTCACTGTGCAAATGGGAAAGTTGCTTTTTTGCTCAAGCTCCTACCAAATGACTCTGAACCAGCATCTTGCAGACTCTCTCTCACCAGAAAGTAAGGCTACAGCCAAAGGAATAGTGGCCAGAGAAGCCCAGTAGCTATTTTTAACCTTGCTGTGGACAGTCTGAGTACATAGTCTGAGTACATCCAGGGACAAACATTACAGCCAAAGGAAAACAAGAAGTGGAAAGGTTTTGAGTGGTCAGGCTCAGAAAATAATTCATGGCTTGGAGTAAGGAGCTGGTAGCACCCAGGACAACGTGGTCTGAAGGAGCACAGCACTATAGGTTCAGGAGCAGGGGGTTACCTGCAGGCTGCAGAGCCTCCTCAGCATAAACCAGGCACTGGCTGCCGACATCCAAAAAACCTCAGGTACAGCTGCGGAGCCCCAAGCAATAGATGCTGAGTACCCACCTGTGTCCCCTAGGTGACAGCCAGGTTTCAGGTGGGTGCTGAGCAGCGTTTGGTAAAGCCTCTGGAGCAGGAGCTCTGTGCCTCAGCCATCTGGTATTCCCAGCCAGTGACGTGACACTGGCCACACTGACAGCCAAGCTGAGGCAGCTGGAAGCCAGCAGTGAGCTCCAGCCTTGCTCATGGCTCCCTCCCACCACATTTATCGTGGGGGCTGAAGGCTCAGCCCTTGATCCCTCACAGGCAGATGGGGAGGAAAGGCATCCCCATGGGCTCCCATGGCCCTGGTGGGAGCAGGGTGGGCGTTCACCTGTCCCATGCTCCATCCTCTGTTGCTTTGAAGAAGTGCATCTGTAATCTTTATGAGGCCTTGGAGATAAAAGCATTCCATGTACATGTTAAACCACACTGGCCATCTGCTGCCCTCTCTCTGCTTTACCCCAAATCTCTCCCGAATGAACCCAATCCGAGCTGCAGCCATTGCTGTCTCAGCGAAGATTTATAAGGGGGTACCTGCCAACAGTGAGCCAGGTAAATTCAAGGTCCTGGGATCCTTTCTAAGGCAATTGGGAAGGAGGTAAAGAAGGGGAGAACAGTGGAGGGATGCCTGTTCTGGGGAGCCTGGGCAACATTGGCACACAAAAGGATGGCAGGACAAACAAACGAGCAAGGCTGGCACTTTGATGTCTCTTGCTTTGCTTCAATCTGCAACCATCCTAATGCTTTGTGCCTCCAAGAAATGCCCTGCTCTGCTGCAGGGATTTTGGGGAAGTGTGGACCGGAGAGGCCATCAGAGCTGGTGCCAGGATCCAGGTGAGTGTGTAACTTCAGGGCTCTTGTTGCTGCCAGTTCTGAAATGGATGTTAAGCACACAGAGCACACATCATGGAGGGCAAAACAGGAAGTAAAAGGGAAAACTGAGGGCTCTTGACATCTGCCTGGCCTAAATAGGCTCTTGGTCCAAGCTGGACACTGGTGGCTGCAGAATCATGTTCCAGCAGAATTCAACTTGGGCAGCACAAATGGTTTGGGCTTGCCAAAACGGGGCCAGGACAAGGGTGCTCTGGCAGTCTGGTGTGGGCAGGCTCCACTGTGGGCCAGCCATGCCCTCTCCCTCCCTCAAGATGCAGGAGATAGGGCTGCTGCCGCCTATGTACATCAAGGATGAAGAACTACATGCAGGCTCTTGCAGGATCAGGCTTCCTGATGGGGATCTGCTGTCCTCCTGGCTTTTTAATGAGCACTCCTTGTAATCAGCCCTGTAAAACTCAGGGTGGGGAGCTGTTACTGATTAACATCCGTTGTCTCCAGGGAAAGTGGAGCAGGGGATCTGCTGGCAAAATCAGTATCGAAGGAGCTGCAGCACAGCATAGTATGGCAGAGGTACACACCCCCACACATGTGTGTACCCACACACGTCCTCTGGCTGTCTGGTGTGAGGTGCTATCACCAACCCGCCCCTGCCACCACGTCCTTTGCTCTCTGTGGGTTCTCAAAGTTCTTTGCAGCCTCCTGCAAAGCGAGAATGATAGCAGAGGTGCAAAAGTCCTTTCTGGTGATTAATACATCATGTGTACAAAGAAGGTCTGTGGTAAACGGAGGCTGGAGCCGGGATTAATTGCATACCTTGAAGTGGAGAGATTTATGTAAGGAAACAGACTTGGCGGGCTGCCCTGATCTGGGCTGTGTTTACCTGCCTGTGCCTCCCCACACCTGTTGTGCTGCAGCAGCAAAACATTATTTAATAACATTTGAAGGGAGCTCTTAATAGTCATGTGCCCTCCCTGCCTCGCCCCACCTCCCTGAGCGCTGTGGTGAAGCTCAGCCTTGCTTTGTCAGGCTCCTGGGCAGCCGGTCTGTCCACTCCCCACCAGAGCTCTCCTGCAAGGGGCAGCCCCGTGGCACCCTTCAAGCACCCACAGACTGGGATGAGGAGGGATGGGATGGCTGCAGAAGAAGGTAAAACAGGCTTATGCCAGAGGCCAGCCCCTGAACTGATGGCAACTCGAGTAGCTCCCCACCAAATCCATGAGCAGAGCAAGATTTCTTCCTCCTGAGCTTGAAAACGCTGGCTGGACACACAAACATTTCCATGCACGCAGGACTGCATGCATATGTGTGAGTATATAAATGTACGAACAACAGAGTTCAAAATGTTCATAATGACCATTCAAATGAGAGACAAATAATGGGTAAAACCCTGTTCAGAAATGCTTGAGTATGAAGCTGTTCCTTTAAAGGGATTTGGCTATTAATTGAAGTTCGTTTGTTAATTTGCATCCTTATCTGCAAGGAACAAGACTAAAAAGGGCCCCATGAGCCTCTAAACGGGAGCAAGTGAAGCTTTATTTCTTACCAAGAAAGCCTTTTGGTGATTATAACCAAATGAGGAGGCACTAAGGACTTTTGAAAGCAGAAAGATATCCCACCCATTGGAGAATAACCTCACTCACCAGAGCTTCCCTCCTGGAACTACAAGCCCTAGATTGATGTCTAGTTGTCTCTACTTAAGGTGCTGGTTGTTTCACCTCCTCCCCTGCTGTCACAACAGGTGTGTGACCCATGGGATGATCACCCCGAGCTGACAGTATTGCCTGCCTGAGAAATGCCAACCCCAGCAATGAGGCACCACCATGAGCAAACCCTCTCACCCTAGACTTTGCCCTTGAACAATTCCAAATCAAAACCACCCAGCATCAACTCACACCGTAGCAGTGTGTTAAGTGCAGGTGTAGTTCAGATGGTGTCATTGGCTTTTCCTCCTCAACCTGCTGCAATGTGCCAAACCACAGCACGAGGTGCACCCTGCTGCTCTGGGGAGAACCACACTGGTGTTTGAAAGGCTCAGTCTGCTCCAGCCAAGCAATCCCAAATATAAGCACTTGGCACAAGCAGAAATGGGAACACCTTCCCTTTCCACTCTCCTCCAGTGGCAGGGATGAATAATCCAGATCCCAGTTGAAGCCATGAAAAGGCATTATAAGAAACTAAGAAATCATTGCCATCACTTCTTGAAAGCAAGGACTCTATTCCATCCTGTGTCAGTACAGCACTAGCAAAGCCAGGGTTTGCTACACAGACAGGAGAGAAAACAGAGAGGGGTCAAGTGAAACTCTGTCCCCTGTGAGCAGCTACCCCACGGTTTTACACTTTCTCTTCTCCCACAAGGCAAGTGAACCAACTCCTTTTGGCACCACTGTTGTCACTAACCCTGACTGTCCCAATCCTGATTCCCCTCTGCATTATTGAAGGAAAACTCTAGGGTTCGGGTTTCTTTTTATCCCTGCGAGCGAAGTTCAAAGGAGCGATTAAGAGCTCTGCATTTCAATATGAAAAGAGCAGGGGACCTGTTTTCCAGGGCCCACCCCCTGGTACAAACTCATCCCGCCTCATTTCACCCGATAATCTCAGTGGGGGGCTCTGGAGGGGGATGGACAGGGACAGGGAGACAAGGTTCTCCAAGGTCAATCGCAAACTGCTGCCGCATTCATCGCAGCCGTGCCTGATTGATGGGCACCATTAATCACTGCCCAGAGAGGCTGGAGGTAAGGCAGAAGCCAGGGGGGAGAAGGGGCGGGGTGGCGGAGCTGTGGGGACAGGGAAACGGTGCCAGGACAGGAGCAGTGACACCAGACCAGCACGGGTTGGGAGACACAGAATAGCCACATCTGTTCAGCTACAGAAAATACACATGGTGGGGCTTCTTTCAAGGAACAGAAGTGTATCTGCCCCCACACTTTGCCGTGTCATAAATACATGCCCTCCTGCATGGCAAAGCAAAGGGCAGGAGCGGAGGCAGGGAGGAGAAGATCTCTCCAGCCTTTTAAAAGCGCCTCTGGCTTTCAGTGGGGAATAGGGATTGGGGATTCTGGCAAGGAGGAGGGCTCAGGGCAAGATAGGGGTGGGCTTGTCTTGCAGCCATAAGGCAATTAATAGATTTTCTGTCTTCTTTATGGACTGAAATGCCTCTGAGGTTTTTACAGAAACAATGAAGGCAGTAAAAGCCACCCAAGTGAGGTCAGATGAGGAGCTTGTGTGGGCGAGTGGCTCCATTTAGAGACAAGATACTAGCATATGTGTTTTTTGTCATTCCTGACAATTTAATATACTATTTCTTTCATACTGACCCAAGCTGTTGCTCACATTTCTAGGCAGGCTGAGGGTCTGCCTGTAGTTCTGAAATGTGCAGCAGTGTTACCTACCTGGCTGCAAATGATAGCTGGGACTGGCAGCAGGGCTTGACACTGCAATGGGACCTGTTGCATTACAGAAGCTTCTTTTGCTTTGCAGTGCAGATGTATGAGCCTGGCTTGGGCAGCTGTGCCAGGAGGCTTGGGATGATGTTTGTCCCACTGCAATTGCTTCTGACATGGAACAAATATGGAACAACTCATATTACTAAATAATGTGACATTTCTCAGTTGTCTTCTTCACCCCACCTTCTGCTGCCTCTTGCTTTGAATACAAAAGTCAGTGCCTTGAGAACATGTACACACATCAGTCCTTCTCCTAAACCTTTTGTCCAAAGCAATGGAAAGGAAAGTGTGGTTTCTTATAGGAATATCCTGCAAGTCTACTTTTTTGTTTCCCTTTAAACAGCTGGGGTGACATTTTCAGTTTTGCTCTTGCAGTGTCAAAGGCAGTGTAACATTTGAAACTCGTATGACTGCTAGGACATGATAAATTTATCACTCAGGTTTCGCTGGATGCATTTAGTGTAATTTCAAGATGAAGGGTTGATGCCCAGTGCATGAGGCTGTGGGGTTTTTCAGTCTGTCCCATGCTGATCAGGTGTGGTGACCACCAGCAGGGAGCTGCGGTCTATTTCTGATACTGTCTCAGAGAGTAGAGATGCGGTACAAAGGCCACTGGAAGCTACAGCAACTTGGATTTCAGTGAACTTTGAGGTGAATAGGTATTTTTTCAGAGATGACTTCTTGGATAGGGGAAATGCTTCAGCCTCCATGAGCATCCAGGTATATAGGGCAAGAGGCAACTCCTCTACCCGTGACCACCTAAAGCTGGCTACCACTGACGCATCTCCTCACCACAGACCCACCTATGGGTGATGGCAGGGCCAGGCATCATCCAGGGCTGATCCCATGTCAAACAGTCATCCTGGGGCGAGCAGAATGAATTGCTCTCAGAAAATGCCTCTGTCTTCGTGGGCTGCTGAAGTAGAGCAGTCAAATGACTAACTCAAAGTAGACACCGCACTCCTAGATGGCTGAAGGGAGGTATTTGGGCTGGATTTTTATCCTCTCCCATTATACCCAAGAGTGCCTCTTTCACCAGAGGCTGTTGATTTTCAAACAGAGTTTCTGTTTGAAATATCCACTGACAAATAAGAAGAAATCCTCAGAAAATGTGGTTTTATTTGATTGTACGCTATTCTTTCCATAACTAAGGCTGTCAGGCTTGTGGACAGGGTCGGTTTTTTTTTTTGAGTATGACCACCTCTGATCCTCCAGCAGGGCTCTGTAAATCTGGGATTATGCTGAATTAATTTACTCTCTGACAGCTATCTCCTCCCAGCAGCACATCTTCCTTTCTCTGCTTCTGGCCACGACCGCATTTAGTTCTTTCACAAAAAGTACCTCTCAGCATAAGAGTTCCCTCAGAAAGTTAAACATCAATAGCTACATTACTTTAAATGTTTATTTTAATCTGAATTACATTCCCTGTGTTGACCAGCATTATAAGAGATGTAAATCCCAGTTTAAGTAAGAGCCATCATTTCTCAGTTGCAGTGATTCTGGGCACTTCCAGCAGGGTCCACAGCTCTTGGGGACTTATGGAAAAATTCACCTCCATCAGGAACCTGTGCTTAGGTAGCCTGGGTGAATACACATCCTTTGTCATCTCCACCCAACTTTTCCTTCGGGATCTTACTATTGCCTAATGAAACCTGCCTGTTGATCTGCATAAACAGGGATGAGGGTGTGCCAGGCATCTCGGAGCGGGCGGCTTCTTTGTGTGAAGGGAGGCATGGTCCTTGGGTCTGGAAACATCTCTAAGGTTGTTTTGCCATCCTTGGTGCATGTTCCAACGGCAACATTATTGTAAAACAGCTTGGTGTTTACTTTGTGTACAGAAAAGATAAAATCAGCATTTATATGCAAACATGAACCAACAAGGAATTTCAAAATCCTGCCATTTCACTCTTCTGAGAAGAAGAGCCAGAGTTATTGTGTAACCAGAAACATCTGAAAGCTGGGGATTTTCTGGGTCTAAATTCAATTTAGATTATAACGGACTAATTTAGGATCTGACTGTATCACCTTGGGCAGCCAAAATAAGCTCTTAAACACATGGAGACTAGGGCTTTGGGGTGGAGAGTTCTCCATTTTGGACAACTTGGGGCACTGTGTGGATCTAAGCTTTCCCTTTACGAATAAAGCTCAAGTAAAAGGTGAATGAATACAAGCCTGATGTTCAGGCAGGGTGAGCCACCTGAGCCCACTCTGATATTCTTGTCTGCCCTGGGGAATAGGGGGTGTTCAGGTGTCCATCCTAGACCTGCCTTTCCAGTGTGCATAGCTGGAGCAGAACTCAGCCCAGGCACATCTGCTTGAATGTCAAGGCCTGAAAGCATCAGAGATGCAGAATAAAAGCTTTCACTGGGATTTCATAGCTGGAGCACTGTATCAAGCCACAGTGCATTTATGATTGCTTGGGAACACATGCCAGGCTGGAGGCACTGGAAAATACGGCAGACAGCAGAGGTGAAGCCCCGTGCAGGACCAGAGCCCTGGCAGGTGACTGAGCTCTGCCCAAGTGAGCAGGGACTAATAAAGATGGATAAACCAGCAGGAACTGAAGGGAAACATGCAAGGCGGGGAGAAAAGCCAGGAGAGAAGTGAGCAGCCCCCAGGCACAGCAGGATGGGCTGTGAGTAGCTCCTACTGCACAGAGCCCAGCAAATGTTTTTTTTCCTCCCCTGTGAACATCCCCAGTGCAGGCTGTGGCTTGACATTTGCTCTTCAAAGGCCCATGTGTCCACATGTAAGTGTCCTTGACTACCCCAATTCAAGCCTGGCTCTGCCTCTCCTATGGGGCTGGCTGACATGGGCATTTAAATGAAGTGGAAGTAGGGATGCAGTCTCTTTGGGGGTGAAATCCGCATTTACACTTCACTGTGGGATGCTGAGCAGGCTGATCGTCCCTGGTGCACAAGCCACTTCCTAATAACTCTCTCCTGCTCATTCCCCTGGTGTTTCCCCTGCCTCGCTGGGGCTAGTGGGGCTGCAAAAGGAAGCACCTGCCCCAGGGCCAGCTCTCTCCGCCCCAGCTTCTACCCATCCCTCGCTTGAGGGTTTATTTACCCGAGGGCGCAGGGATAAATGAGGATAAGAAGGTAGAAAAGGTCATCTGGGTGGTGGCCACAAAGGGGGACATTGTGCCTCCAGGGAGGGGGTGGAAACGCCCCAGGAGTCGGAGACGCGGGGACACTTTGATGCAGTCTGGATGAAAGCGAGGAGGGGAGGGAAGGGAAGAGAGGAGGGGAAGAAAAATAGGGGGAGGGGACGACACCAAAACCCAAAAGGCAACAAAACCTCTCCCAGCTGGGACACAAGTCAGGATAGTCCCTTTATGTAGATGGATAGAGCCAAGCACAATATGGGGCAGCCGGGGGCCACCCTGCCCCTGTCCCTCAGTAGCCCTTTCAAGCCCTTCCTCCCCGCTCCTCCCCTCCCTCCTCAGCCTCTCACTTTCTTCCATATTTTCCATTTTCTTTTTTTTTCCTTTGCTCCCTGTGCTCCCACTTCCAGCTTTCTCCCACGGTGAAAGCACTGAGAAAGAAAGTGGGTTGATGTCTGATGCGAAGTTAATTTAAGCAGAGATGGGGAGGGGCAGACCAAAGGCACTGGAGAAAAAGAGCTTGGAGAGGACCCTGTGAGGAGAACCCCTCCCTATACATAAGCCATGATGTCTGTGTCTCAGCAGAGTCTTCTGGTCCCCAAGCTGAGTGCTGCAAATCCTACGGCAGGGCTGAATCCTGGGCAAAGTGCACTCAGGGCTGTTAATGCCACACAGATCCTGCCCTCTGAGACGTTTTAGGAGCGTATTTTGAACAACAAGGCTACCCCCATGGCTGGAGGAGTCTGGAGACAAGCGGTCACACATCTGTACCTCTACTTTTCCCAACCTGCTGTTTTTCAGCTGGCCACCTGACTTTTCCTCATGCTGACTTGCTATCACTTTGTTAAGGAAGAAGCAGAGCCCAGAATTTTTCTGGTAGCTCAGATGTCATCACTGTACTTTGATGTGTCTATAATTCAGAAGTACCTCAAAATGAAATTTTAAACTAAGGTGACCCAGAGTGAAGTCTTTTCTTCAGCCTACAGTCTGCTGTACATTTTGACCATGAAGAAATTTGTCAATCTCAATAAAATGTGCAACATTTTGGAATGAAAAGTCATTGCATTCAACAACTCCCAGAACGGACCATTTTCTAATGCCATTGCTTCACTTCTAAAACCCTTCTTATTCACTGCATCTGCTTTTTTACAAATAATGGTCCCAAATCCTGTCCCCCCAAACACAGCAGAAGAAAACATCTTGTAGGCAGCCTGTGTGGCCTTCTGTCCCCAGAAGCCCACTTACTCTGCACCGTCTCCAGCTTTCTGCTCCTTCCATGATTTCTGCAATGTGCACACTAAATGCAGCCTGTGTCCTACACCCCAGATTCCACCAAGGACCACGGCACTGCCCTCGCTTTCTCCAGCAGGTTTTACTGCACAGAGTAGGCTGGTTATGATTTCTGCTAGGCCTGAAAGTGTGCCCAGAGGTCCCTTTAACAAGTTGTGTGTTTCTCTTTAACAGCAAGACTTGCCTGCTGGCAACCATTAGCGCTCTTCAGCATCATAAACAATCAAATTCAGCTTACACCCCGTCTGAACTTGGCTTAGGCACTAGTTTTTCTGCCAGTACATCACTGTTTTCAACTCCAGTCAGCACTGTTTTGAAGTTAATACTGTCTGGTGGCTGGGGTTTTTTTGGTGGTGTATGCATCCTAAATGAGCTTTGTGGTCTCCCCACTTCAAAAGCTTGTCTGCTCTCACCTCCCTTTACTGGCTGTCCTCTAGCAAGACCAAAGACCAAAGGGTATAAACTATCTCAGCAGCACTCTGGGTCCGTGCAGCGTGCAGGGATGCAGCCTGTGGGACACTCCTGGGGGCTGCTGGACAGAGGGTTTGGGGAATCAGGCAAGGAGATGGTGCAGAGCTGTGCTGGTTCACCCAGACCCGGTCCCCATCCTTGCCTCCATTCAAGTCAGGCCCAAATACAGTGTGTGCTGCAAACTTCAAGCTGCTTGAAGCACATCTCACCCTCTCCATTGCCCAGTGTCCTCTGGTGTCTCCTGGGCAAGAAGAAGAAGACACAGAAGCACCCTTGGCACTGAATCACGTGCAGGTGTTTCACTGAGGGGACCAGTTGCTTCCACTGACACTAGCTGGCTTTTCTTTGATAAAAACAAGCCCATGGTGAAAGCAGGCTGGTGCCGGGAAATTGGGAGTCAGCAGCCTGTGCAGAGGGTTTTGCAGGTACTCTGCTGGTAAGGGGATGATGGTATTTACTAATACTTGTAAGCTAGGCTTTTATTTACCCAGTGGGTTTCACCTGCTTTTTCTGTGGATGGTTCTGCTAAAGTGACTGTGGCTCCTTTGTGGAGCCTTGAAGGAATTGTATGTGGGAAACAGAGTGAAAGGGAAAACGTGTTATAGTATTGCAACACTTCCTGCTAGTATTTAACATCCTGACAAAATTCATCTTTTCTACAAAAAAAAAAAAAAGTCTTGAAGTGCTTCATTCAAGGGAAAGATATTTGCTGTGTTATAAAAGTGTCAACATTTCACTTACAAATTGGTCATTCTTTTGGCAGTGACTTTAACAGAAAATTCCCCTTGGGGCTATCATGCCTCTTTGTTGGTTTCTCTTCCCTTAGGAAAAAAAAAAAGTCAAAACCAAACAACTTAAAAAGCAAGCACAATTTACTGGGTCTGGTGACTGCATAACTCTTGCACTGCAGGCTGTGAGTGCTGGGGCTGAGGCCAGGAGATGAAAGGAGAGAACTGAGGCTTCTCCAGCAGCAAAGTGGATGCTTACAGGTCAAAGACTGAAGCACTGCCCTTGTCCTTGCAGCCTTACCACAAGTTTCTCCTTTTCTGATGTTTATGCTTCTGCTGTTATTAACATCTATGCATAAACAAAAGCATTTATGGAAGGGTGTCACAGACCAATACTTGGAATAATTTCTCTGTGCTTCTTGCTCTGATTTAATGCACTCTGTTCTCCACTGCTGCCCACTTTCTTACACTTGCTTCTCCTTTCCATTTCTGTTTTGCTACATGACTGTTTATTTCTCTTCTCTTGTACAACAACACTGATAGCTTTGGCAGATAACAAATGTCTGTCTAGTCTTGGGTTTTTCCTGCTCACCATGTGTGGATGCTGGGTTTGGAGCCTACCATCTGGCTGGGATTTCTCTGAGTATCTCTCTCCTGCTTCACCTGTAGCACAGCTGTGATAGGACCTGTGGGCATCACTTCATTTATTCTTTTGCCACCTTGTTGTGCCCAGGGACAAAAGAGAGGTGACAGCAGGAGTAAGGGGGCAGGCAGTGACCTGCAAAAAATGAGAATTTAGTCATCCTGATCTGAACAATGATCTTTGTCTGATTGTAGGCTCTCAAGAACAGGAGAGACTCTCAATTTAATTTACAGCAGAAATCTCAGCCTCTGATGTTTTTGCAACACTTTCCCTAAGCTAAGGATGCTGATGCTCCCCTTCCATTTTCCCTTCTTGAAGATGGTGACAGCAGAGGTGCAAATCAGCCTCTTTTACTGGGAAGGGCCTTAACCATGGTACCTCTCTCTTTTTTTGTACCAGCTTTACCATTATTCTGAGTCGATCTTTATTATGGGAAAATAATGAGTGGAAGAAAGTACTCAAATATAATAAAAAAAGACTGGGAATCTGTAAGTATAAAACCCCTCCATGTTCTCAGACTCAGCCACAGGAGCATTCACTCACTTCTCCAAAGAGCAAGACCCAGGGACTGGCTTGAGAAGACCTGCAGTGAGTCCCAGGGCTGCTCTGAAAGCACCTGGCAGAGCTCCTCTGTTCCTGTGTGCCAGAGTGTGCACAAAGCTCCAAAGGAGCTGGGCGTTGATGGTGTCCCCGGAATTCTAAGCCATTTGTTATACTGCCCAACAGCCTCCCTAGGGCGTGACATTAACTTGTGATTACACCTGGTGCTGCTTTCATATTGTTAGTCCCATTATTCCCAGGTATGCCTTTGGCTAATGCTTTCTTGGTGGCAGTTTCTGGGAAGCAAATCGAACCCTGTCTGGCCAATGCCCAAGCTGGGCAGAGGCAGGCCAGCTCTGCCTGCTGTCAGCTGTGCAAGGGGCTGCCTTTCCCTCCTAGCTATGCACCCTCCCAGGCTCCTGGCCCGCGTCCAATCCAGATAAGAAATGACTGAAAATTGTTGCTGTTAGCCAACTATTCTGTGACCTGCATGAAAAGAGTGAAATGACCTCGGGACTAGTCTCGGCACACAGCCGTCTGCCCACAAACCGTGGCAGCCGAAAAGCCTTGGTAGGCAGACCAAAGGCTGGCAGGACAAGTATTTTCTTGGCGGCTGCTCCTCACGGATGGGAGGGGAGGCAGCAACAAGCTGATTCGCAGGAGCTCCCCTCGCTGCCTGCTGTCTCTAACAAGATCTTTATGAGGTGTTAATGTAAATGTGAGTTGTTTTACATTGAGACCAACCGTGGGCTTCTTTCTGCACGACGATCTGTGTCAAAGAAGGTATTTACTGGTGATATCTTGCGGTGGTAGGAACTGGAGAGAGCCCTTTTCCCCTGGACTCCTATCTCCTAATGTTCTCTTTTCTGTGATGCTGAGCTCTGCTGAAGCCACTGTCCCTGCAAGGAGGACCAGCAATGCCATTCTGCCATGGGGATGCTGCAGGGCATCCTCCTGCCTGCTTCCTAGGTCTTCCTGTGATGTACAAGCCTTCAAGCAGGCTGCACAGGCCCTTCCTTCAAAACTATTTTTCATACTATGTGAAGAAATTTTGAAGGAGTGTAGCCATGGAACCGAGGCTGAGGTTGCCCATGACGCACATCATCATCATTTAAACACTACCAGGCCATAATGCATGGGACTATTTTTACCATGCTGTACTGGGCTTTAAGTGCTTTGGGTAGCAAGAAAAGCTTCAGTCTGAGCAACAAAAAAATGCCGAGGAGGGGACCATGGTTGAAAACTGAAGGGCTCTTTCTGCCTGGGGATGGGGGCAGCTAATCTTGACACCATCCTGCAACTTGTTTCTGCTTTATTAGCCATGTCTGTGGCCTGCGAAATGCTCCTTGGGAAAATGGAACCCATCAGTGCATGGAGATGTGAGGGTTTTACAGAAGTGTGCTTCGTATCTGCACATTGACAAGTGTATGCCCCCTGGAGTCCCCAACCTTTTTTTTTTTTTTTTCCTTAATTCTCAGAATTCCTCAGCATATCTTTTTCTGCCTGAATCTGACTAAATGACCCTCTTGCAGCCCTGTCAGGGCTGGTTTTTTGTCTTGCTGGGAGCTGGGGTTTCCATTTTAGGCACTAAGTTTCTCATTGTACATCTAAAGAGAAATGATGTTCTCATCAGAGGCATTCCCCATCCCGGCCACAAGCGTTTCATGTAGCAGTTTAGGAAGGCACCAAGGCTTCCTGGAATCCCTCAGGGCAGCTCTTGGTTGATGGCAGCTAACCCAGACACTGAGGGTCCCATCATCAAGTGTAGCTGGCTCTTCCAAGCAGGGGAAGTACCTGGCTGAGAGATAGGTCTGCTGTTACTCTTGCTGCTGACAGGTGACTCTCATGGTCAGAGGGCTTTCATCTCCAAGTCTTTGAACTGGCATATATTTTGCATAAATGGAGTAGAGTTCTAGGTGTGAGTTTTTAGAGTCAAAAGTCTTCTCAACAAGGTCCAAGCAGTCTTCAGGTGGTGCTGAAGATGAGTGAGCTGGGCTGGCTGAAGGTACCCGCTTCAACTGCCACGGAACCTGCTTTGCATCCTCCCTAATGCTTCCTTGAAAGGGCACAATGATTCAGTACTCTTCTCTCTGGTGTAGCAGAGCTCTCTTCAGCAGGTTGATCTGAGAATCTGCTAATGACTTGTCACCATGGCCATGGCTGGGGAAGGGAGTCCCTCTGTCCATCCTGTATTACTAAAACACACATCCATCCTTTTTCCTGCACCTTCTTCCCCCTCAACTGTTTGGAAGACTCATGACCACTGTGGGGTTTTTAAAAGAAAATTGTACCTTCCTGATTTCCCTCTAGTTCTGACTGAAGCACTGACTGACAGCATTAAGGTAACTTGTGATGCTGACTAAGCTCTTTATTTCCCCCTAATATTAGTATTGCTTAAGTGAAAATTGCTTACAGCTAATTTCTTGCCAATCGAGTTACAGTTGATACTGGTTCAAAGTTGCTGCAACGGTGTCTTGGGTGATCAGATGAAGATGGTAACAATGCTGGGAGTTACTAGACTGAGATCCAAATACTGCTTTTGGAAATACTAAAATGATCAGTGCACCTAAGGAAGGAAAACAGCCACCCTGCCAAGCAGTAATAACATGCTTTAAACAAATGCATTCTGCAACAAGGGGACACTTGTGCAGACCAATGCAGCAGTCCCCATTTCTGAACTGCTTGGAAAAGATGACACGATGTTGGTTTAGGCTGAGAATAAATATGTGGGAGCCTGTATGAGTTTATGTTTGGCTAATTTTTTGGAGGTCATCTGTAAGGATGAAGCCCTTAAAGTCTCTCTGGGGAAAGGTACCATGTTACTCCCCCATTCCACCAGCCCTCCCTGCTGCTGCCAAGCACAGCCCAGGTCAGCCCACAGCTCTTGCTCCTACCTGGGGTACTGTTGAAAAGCCATAAAGGGTATAAAACCTTTGCAAGACGTTTATTAAGCACTTGAATTCCCTGTGCCTTTCAAAGGGACTGTTTATTAGAGCAACTTTTATTATGGAATGAACTTGAAACACAATAACTATTGCTCTTGTTTGCAGGCTCCTAAATGCTGCTTGCTCTTAGAGCCTTCATTTTCCCATGGCTCGTTTTGGAGGTTTTTTTTCCTCTTCAAATGGAATCATGTATGTGGAATACTCTTGCAGGTCTGGATTACACATCATCCACTACAATTACTGAATCTGGAATTGCTGAGTGACACTCCTGAAAAAATTTACCTTCCCAGTACTAAGGCAGCAGGGATTATACACAGGGTCCTTGTAAAGTAGGTCAATTTTAATAACCATTTCTGCTTTGTGTTTATTCAGCGTATTCTACAGGCCAGCCCATTTTGCTCCATTCAACTCCTAACCTTCACTAGAGCTCTTTAAGGGAGTTAATAGTCTCTGCCATATTTTTTCATGCCATCAGCCCTGTGTTTTGTTTCACAGCATTCTTACCTTAAAGACACACAGTTTTTACCTTTGAAGCAGGTCTTCAGCATGAGCCCAAAAGTAATGGACAGAGCTTATGAGTCTGACTATAGTTTCCAAGGAGCAATTCACATTTGCTTATTGCCTTTAGATAAAGACTCTGTACATGCAGCTCAAGTTAGAGTAGGACCAGGTGGGACACTGTGGTTATGTATGATTTTTAAAGGACAACACTGTTCTCAGAGGTGCTGCTCCTCTGAATAAAGGCACCCCAACCTACCTCCTGAGAGCTGCAGCCAGGACAAACAAACTTCAGATACCCACTTCCTCTTTGCCTTCCCACGAGTCTCCCATCATCCCAGGCAGGGCCAACTCAGCCTCTTGCAGCCGCACTTTCTGCAGGTTCAGGACAGGGGTTACCAGCACCGAACCTGCCCTGTCTCCTACGCACATCTGCAGCTCCCCACACATCTTCCCTGCAGGACGTGCTCCAAGTGCTGAATTTATAAAACTTGAATGGGGGTTAAAAAGTAAGCCTGGAGATTATGTTACGCTGCTCCTTATTCCCTTCTGCACATGAAACCTGGTCCAGGGAGAACTGCCTCTCTGCTGTATTGCTGTATTACTCCCCTCTCCCACCCCTTCAGGCCATAGTTAAGCTACCTTGGGCAATTCTGGCAAATACACATATCTTACAGCCCTGAAGCCATTTATAAATAGATTTTTATTTATAAAGTCAATTTACATAAAATATGATACTCTCTTAAAAACTGCATATGTACAACATAAGAAATCCTAGCAAGTGCATACAAAAATGCCTTCAATACATTTTTTTTTTAAAAACTTCAGTTTTCAGAGAGGTGGACCTTCACACCAGGCAAACTCAGACACCACGTTAAAGCACAACAGAACTTTACAGTCTTTTACCAAAGTGTTTGGAGAGAATAATTAAAAAAAACACCCAAACAAACACCTTTGCGTCTATAACGTGTATGTTCCCAAAACATTCCAGCTGGTAGTGTTCAAGAACGACTGGACAGGACCTACTAAAAATAGAACCATCTCATCCCTTTTCTCTAAGGTTTCTTGTACAAAAATAAGTCTTCATACACCAGTGTCCCTATAGGCAGTTCAAGTTACATATAAAATAGAATCTGACATGATAAAAAACTCCCTCCCCCTCCAGAAACAAGGAAGCATCAAGTGTTTCTAATTTCTTCTTTTTTTTCTTTTCCACCCCTCCAAAGCAACACCAGACAGCAGCGGCGGGGGGAAGCAGGTTCGCTCGGGCATCCTCTCCGTGGGTCGGCAGCTCCCGGCGGGCAGGCGGAGCCGCTGCCGCCGCGCAAAGAACGGGACCCCGCAGTCAGTTACCCCATTGCACTTTCCACAGCCAGAAGACGACGGCTGAACCAGGCTAGAAAAGCAGCCAGCGGGGCCCCGCCGCGGTGGAGGTCCATTCTTTCGGGGGGATGCTGCTGCCGCCGAGACCGCGGGTGCCGACGTGCTGCGGGCTGAGCGCGGCTGCGGAGAGACGTGCGGAGAGCCCCGGTGGGTTCGTGCCCCGCTGCCCCGAGCGCCGGGGGAGGAAGCGGTGCCCCCTCCCGTCCGGCTGCCCCTCACCTCCCGCCGTGTCAGTAGCTCCCCAGCCAGCTGGTGAAGTCCAGCAGCTCTCGCTCCTCGGGGCTGAGCGCCGCGTCGTAGCCGCTCTCCTCGGAGGAGCACGGCGAGCCGGGCGCGGAGGAGGCGAAGGAGGGAGAGGCGGAGGAGTAGCCGCCGCCGCCGCCAACTTCCCCAACGGCCACCCGCCCGCGGCCGTCGGAGAAAGAGGCGGCGGCGTCGTGCTCGTCGAGGAGCCGCTGCAGGGCGCGGATGTACTCGACGGCGGAGCG
>VXAX01005444.1:1026981-1072027 GCA_013399835.1 Leptocoma aspasia | reverse complement strand
ACACACACACAGACACAGACACACAGACACACACACACACACAGACACACACACACACAAACACACACAGACACACAGACACAGACACACAGACACACACACACACACACACAAACACGCACACCCTGTTGCAACCCTACCCTCAAATCACCGTCTCTTGCCCCGGCAGTTTCTAACATTTTAGTTTAGTTTAGTTTTTTATTATTACTCGGGGTGGGGCCGCGCTCCCGCCCCGCCTCCCCCGCGCCTCACGGCCGGCACTGAGGGGGGCCGGGACGCCGCGCTGCCCCAGGTGAGGTGAAGGCCCTGCGTCCTGTCCCTTCGGATGTGCCACCGAGCCGGCCCTCCCCAAAGCGGGGACCTCGCGGGTGCCGCTGTGGGGAAGGTGGTGGCCCGGTAGCGCGGCTGCTCCCAGGGTTCCCCTGCGGAGCGGAGAGTGCCGGCACCCGGCTGCCGGTCGGTGCTTGCCTGACAGAGAGACGGGACACACCGGGGCTCTGCTTTGTTACATCCACCAAAAATGTATAATAACAAAGATTTATAGTAATGGCGTGGGTCGTCTTACTAACGCCGTTCTCCACAGACCGGCTTTTTGGGCTTCAGTGGGAGTTTCAAGGATAAAGGCAGGGATGCAAGAAGGAAAATGCAGTGTTTTTGTAGCTCGGGGGTTGCAGCCCGGCTTCCCTCTGCTATGCCAAGCAATCCTCCTTTGCTCCCCATCAAGCAAGCCTTTCTTCCAGCTCCGGTGGGAAGAGCAGCAGGGTAAGGTGCATCAGATGGCAGCTGGATGGAATGGGGAGGACAAAGGATCTTCTTCTTGGAGTCCTGCGAACTTGTGGGAAGAAATAGCTTGCATGGTGTTTTGCTAAATAAACAAGATGGATAGAGGGGGAGCTACATGAACCCACCGCTCTAGGGCTGTGTCCACTTTCAGCTTCAGCACAGCTTCAGGATGTGCTGTCCTCAGGGCTTTGCTCCTACCCAGCCTTTAAGAAAAAAAAAAATCCAATGGTGTGAGGCAGTTCAGTTACAGGGCTTCACTTTTTGGGAGAGAACATAACCCAATGTCAGGAAAATGCTCCAAGCTGGTGTCTTTGGCACCAACTTGGTGGTGGGGATGTGTCATCACATGGACAGGTGCCAGCAAGGCTCTGCAGCACGATTTGGATATCAAAGGGTCTGTATTCCCCTGGCTGCCCCGAATGACCACATTGCTGCTGGTCCTCAGTTGTATCTAAGCCAAAAATGGTAGTTCAAAGAGATGATTCCTTGATGTGACACGGAGGGAGCTTTTTTGGTACCTGTGTTCGGTATTTGGGAGCAGCAAGGCTCCATTATGTTGAAAGAGAAATATTTTCCCTGGGGATTGGTTGCAAATGCAGTGGCTTGAAAGAACCAGCCCCACTGCAGTGTCACAGGTAGCCAAGCTGAAATTCCTGACAGTAAGGATCCTGTGAGCACTTTGATTTTCTGGTAGTCGAGCACCTTGCAGGAGCCTTAGCACCCAAATTCAGCAGCTCCTGAGACATTCCTGGCTGTGCTGTAGACCTGGGGGCAAAGCAATGAGCAGCCCTACAGCTTCTCTGAAGGACTTGACCCGAGAGGAGCAGCTCATGGTATACAGTGCAGGCAGGAGCATTTTTCCTGGTGGATTCCCAGCAGTGCAGGGGAGCTGCTTGTTGGGAGTGCACAGATTGCTTGCTCAGCTCAGGCCATGCCATGCACTTGTCTCCAGCATCTGCAAAACTGCCCTGGCTGGAGCAAGGGGCTTCCCTTGTGCTCACTGTCAGATGTAGTTTAGTCAGTAGGAGCATTACGTCAGTGGAGTAATACTGATGTTCTTTTATTACCTCGTCTCTAATTTCTGCTGAAAACCTTTCTCACAGGAAAGGGGAAGCTGCTGCCCTTGAAACTTTTCAAAAGAAAGCCTTCTGTATCAAAGTGCCATGCTCAAGAGTAATAACTGGATTTTTATAATACAAAAATAGCTACAGGGAATTTTTTTCATTAATAACACACACCAGTAAAACCAGTCTCAAGGGAGAGCGCACAGCCTCCAGCCACAGAGATTCTACACTCAGCTCAGGGATGAGCTTGACTTGTCCAAATTGGCTTCAGGGCTGCTGATGTTTCCAGCCAGATGTGGCCATTGGGTCTGGGCCTGGGCACAGTGCACAGCAAGTGCTTACACTTTCCTAGCAGTGCAGCTGGCTTCCCAACTGTCTGCAGGAAGGTAGGTAGGTAGGTAGGTAGGTCTTGTACTCAGAGAAATGCAAATCTCCTTTGAAATCTATAAAGTTAATGACTATGTAAGGATCCAGTAGAACAAGACATCATTAAACACTGTCTGTGTTCACAATCAACTTCCTGATCATAATCTGGGGAGAGAGAGAGCATCCAGCAATGTGCTACCCATCCCCAGAGAGTGGGGAGAAGAAATTCTCCTCTCCTGGAGCAGGTAAGGCAAAAATGATAACTGCATGGTTGGTGGGGATCTTGCAGCTCCATGTGGCTTCAGCCAGTGTGCTGCAAGGTGGCCAAATGATGCTCAGGGAGAAGGGAAAAGGGCCTCTGGAAAGGGCCTCTACACCACATGTTTGTTCTTGCACCTGCCAAAGGTGAGAGCGAAGCGCTGCCCCTGACTCGGCACGGTGTCAGCAGGAAGGCTGCAGGTGGGGTGCTGGGTCAGTCCTGGTGTCTTCCATGCATTACAGCCAACGTGAGCTTTTTAGGGTATTTTGCCAAAGCTTTCTGGACTTCAGTGGGAAGCAATGGAGGCCCAGTTGCAATAAAGCTTGAGAGGATGAATGCCAGAAATAAAGGGTGATGGGCAGTTAAGCAGCCCTGTTCTTGGTGAGCCTGTTTATCAGGCTGGGCTGTGCTCACACTGGTTTTGCCAGGAGCAGGGCTACACGGGGCAGGGCTCTCATTGTGTCTCCAGGTCTATCACCTGTACAGCTGTCTCCTGGGCAGTTATGGTTTGCAATTAGATAGCATGTGAAAAAGAAAAACTAATTTTATTTGAGTAGGGCAGTGTGCTTTAGAGCTATGAGTACAGTTCTTTCAGTGGAGAAAGAAGTTCATTTGAGTTTATTCTTTGAAGGGAACTCTGTCTTCAGCTTATACTCTTTTCCAATGTAATCTTTCTCTGGCTTGATGAACTATTTTTAATAAGTCCTCTGACATTTTATTTGCTCACCTATAATAATTTCAAATTGCCTGGGAATCACTAGAGGATTTCTGAGACACACTTTGAAAATAATAATAAGTGAAGAAGTGCTTTGGAAATATTATGATTCCTCTCTGGTTTTGTGCCTTCCACGGCAGCCTCCAGCCAGCCGTGTTTCCATTCACAGTGGAGTTGTATGGTGCTTCTGAAGCTTGGCAAAGCCCAGCACACCCCCCCTCCCCGCTTTTCTCCTCTCTTTCCTTTCTTGAAAAGAGAAGGCCCTGGGTTTAAAAGTTGATTTTTAGCTTTGATTGTGTGTATGTGCTATATGAATGCTAAGCAGCCTTTACAATGCATCCTTGTGATGTGCCCGGGAAGGCAGGCACAGGCTGTGAGGTCTCCCTGGCCTCCCATCATCCCTGTGGCTGTGGTGCAGTTTGATATGGACATGTTTTATTTACGATCCAGCTTTAGGGTGAATCCAGCCGTGTTACAGGGAGTAACAGTAGCTGAGGGACCGAATGGGCTGAGCCACTGACACTTGTAAATCTGACACATTTGGAGCTGCTTTCTGCTGTGGAGGAGATGTGTTTTCCTCAATGGCGCTGTGGGCTGGAAAAGGAGGAGGCTTCTGAGAGGCAGCAGGGATCTGGCACAGGTATGTCCTGCCTGGATGATGGGTGCAGTTTTGGCTCCTGGGTGACATCCTCCTTCTTGCTTCCAGCCCATCCTTTCTCAGGAGCATGAGTAGCAGTGCCCCAAAGCCAAGGGGGAAGTTTCTCTTTCCTGCTGCATTAACAGAGTTCAAGCAGCTGATGCTGGGGTGCTGCTGTTCCATCACTGGTGGCTGCACTGATGGAGAGCCAGAAAAGTGGATGTTAAGAAGGTACCAGCAGGAATTCAGCCTCTTCTCCTCCATTTCTGTTTAGTGTCCCAAGTTCACCCCATGCAGCATTAACACATCAAATCCCCCAGCTCTTTCGGAACATCCCTCTGATGGAGTGGGCATCGTTTCCCTCCAGCTCAGGAGAGGGTTGGGGGTGTATAGCTTTGCAAAAAAAATATGATGTGGCTTTGTTCCCTTTTTTAAATCAATCCTTCCCTTCTGGACGAGATGGCATATCCCTCTGAGATCCATGCAGCTGGGGATGCTGGTGTATACTTTCATAACAGAAATCTGCAAGCTGCCACAAAGCTAGAAAGAGAGCACCTGTGTTCCCTGGGGTATTTTCAGACTCACTACCATCTTTCTGTGCTCCAGCTGATAACCAGAGATAAGGTGGGAAGCCACAGGCAGGAGCTGTGGTCACCTGTGGTTTTTGCACTGCTTTTGGGAGTGATAAGTTGGGCTCTTGCAAAGGGAACCAATTGATGAAACCTGCCAGGGTGGGCAGGAGACCGAGTCTTGCTGGAAAAGCCATGCTGCCATCCAGCCCACCTGCTGGCTGTGAGGGTGCTTCGCTGGCGTGCCACCAGCCCTGCCTCTCTTCCCACTGGGATGAGGTTGAGGGGACACCCTGCTTCTCACCTCTCTGGGCAGAGAGGTAGGTGCATGCTTGCTGAGGCAGGTGTGTGCCAACAACAGGGCACCCAGAGGAAGTTTAATCCCATAGAAAGTGAAGTGTGGCACAGATTGCCTTCTTGGTGGGCACAGGTAGGATGAGCACCCAGAGTCCCCAGTTCTCCCTTCAGCAGTGCCCTTCCATATGCCAAATGTGCCTTCCTTAATCACAGCCCAATGTCTTAATATCCCAGCTCTACTGATGCTCCTGCTTTCTTTTGGGGGAGGGAGTGACTTTTGGCTTTTTGGAATGTGAGGCAGCAACTCCTTTTGCTCTTGTTATTTTTGTGATGTTAGAAATCCATATGCTGTGCCCCAAACAGGAAACTTTCAAGGCATACCTGTATGGGATAAAGGGTAAGAGAGAGGAAAAAGAAACAGCAGAAAATCCCTCCACCCCTGAGCCCAGCAGGCAGAGCAGTTAGTAGAGGGAGTGGGCACAAAGGTGGGCACCAAGCACTGCAGGTAGGAGAAACATCAGAAGACATGGTCAAGCTACTCAGGAATAGTAATTTTCAACCAAAGCAGAGGAAGGAGCTGTTTAAACACAGCTGTTTGAAGTTACAGACCTGCTTTCAGAGCTCCGTGAGGCAGTGAAGGTACCCGTTTTTACCACTGGAGACAAAAGGAGGTAGGACATCTTTTGTGGGAAAACTAGCAGCCCTTGCAAGGCGTGTAGATGACGATTTTAGGACCTCTCAGGTGGACATGAGGTGAGGTGCGAGGCTTCTGCAGGAACTGAGGAGACTTTTATGGAACTGGGGAGGGAAATGCACTTCAGAAAGCCCACGTCGATTATCTCGCCCTTCGGGAAATGATTCTGCTGGCCTGTGGGGACCTCTAGTGTGAGACTTGGCTTCGCACAGGTCTGTGCAGTGGCAGGTGTTTAGGACTGGGGAAGGAAGTGGAAACCAGGGGGAAAAGGAGATGGGCTCCATGTTTTTTTCCCCGACCGCCGCTGTGAAACAGGCTCCGGGTGTGCTCAGGGCAGGTGTGACACGGTGACTGTCGCTCGCGGCTGGGCTGACGCGGCTCGGTGTTACACACAGAGCTGTGCTTATGCTTTCTTGCAGCCCTTCCAGATTTAACCTGTAACACCACCAGTGGGCCAGCCCTGTTATTTCTGTACCAGGAATCCTTCCCCTTGAAAATGCAGGTGACAACACCCCCGTCTGTCCTTTAGGACCAGAAGCAGTGATGGGTGCCCACAGTTCTGAATTCTGACACAATCCTAACTCTGGCAGTATCTTATAAGGCATTTTCCCCATCCGGTCTGTTCCCAGGGGTCCTGCTCCTGAACGTGGGTGGCTTGGCATCAGCTGCTTCACCAGCCTGTTGCCCTCTCCCCAGTGCCCTCCTGCCCTGCTGTCTATCCATCAGTTTTCCTCAGATGGTCTCCAGCTGGTGGCCAGAGGAGGAGGGTCTCTGTCTGCACGTGGGTCTCCTCCTGGGCATCAGGGCAGGGACCCGTGAGCCATAGGGATACCTGGTTTTGGCACTGGCTGTGGCAGCTCTCACTGTTGTCTGGGGAGGCTGCAGCCAAGATGATCTGCAGGAAAGCTTACAAGAAAGCTAGTGATGTCAGAAAATCATGACATGCTTTTTCCCATGCTTACGGCTTTGTGCAACTTGCTTTCTCTTCTCTTTGCTTTACAAAATGCATCTTCCTTCCTTTTTTCACTCCTCTCCTCTTCCTTCTTTGTCATCTTCCTGTTACTGCAGTTACTGTTGTGGGATGGTTTTACTTTTTTATTCCCTTTGTTTGCCACCTGATGGGAGTGCAATTATTCACCTCTTCTCCACCAGTCTGGTTCCAAATGTAAGGATAATTAAAGCACTCAGTCATTCAGGCTCACTTTGGCCAAATCATTCTTGAGACTTCTTTGCAATTTACTTTTAAGAAATATGCATTCAGGAGACAGCTGGTTTTGAAGACCAGAAATCACCTGAGTCTTCTGCAGCTGTGGGTCCATGGAGTCTTCAGTGCTAGGAGAGGGGAAAGGAAGAGTTAAAATGTCCACAGACAGTGAGGGTCTCCTGAGCGGGGGTTATATGTCCATGTAACCGTTTTCCTGAGTAAAATACTACCAAATGTGTTTTTTTCCCTTACCTGCAAGTGCAAGTTCTAATAGAGGCTCAGCCAAAGGTTATTGCCATGAGATGCTTTTACATGGGGAGACAAGACTCTTACACAGATCTGTTTGGGGGAGTTTAATCTCTTCTTTAAGCAATTGTTTGTGGTTTTTTAATAATGTTTTCCTAGATGTTTTCCCCAAATATTATTTATGTATGTTATGAAAAAAATGTTACAATGTTCATTAAGCAAAACTGCATCTCAGTGAAAGTCAAAATCGGGATATTTTGACACTGACTCTTGACTAAGCAGTTTAATTTTTTTTTAAAGGAGCTTTGCTCCAAACTCCATGAAAGGTTGTTTTTCTGTATGCCTTTCCTTCTTTCCCAGCTGTCTGTGTGGGAGCTGACAGCAGCTGACTGAGAGCCTGTGCAGAAGGTGACTGCCCTAAAGAGGATTTAATAATCAGGCAGGAGGAGGTGCATCAGCACGTGGTGGGGACTCCACTTCCTGAGAGGCCCCACTGTGGCCTTGCCTCCCTTTGGTGGAAACCCAGGCTTTATCAAGAGCTGGAGGGACCAACTGCCAGCTCTCTCTGGGGACAAGCTGCCATGGGACTGAGGTGCGGGATGAGGAGCACCAAGTGCCAGCTGCTGGTGACCAGCCTCTGTGTCACGGTAAGCAGGCAGGTTTGGGGGGATCTCTGCAGAACCAAGGTGAGCTGTTGCCTTTCCCATCCATACTCCGAGAGCGGATGGATTTCCCACGTTCTGTTTTTGGCGGGTGGAGGGCAAGCACAGCCAACTGACTGAGTTATCATTGCACTGTGGGCGGTTATCACTGGCCTCCAGCATCTCACCCTCCTCCTCTGATAGACTTCTGGTTTCTCAAGGCTGTCACACCACTGCAGCTCTTTCACAATTCAGCAGCTGCCTCCAAGGAGAAAGAAAAGGTTGCTGCTGGCAGAGTGGGTGGGAGCAAAAAAGATATTTGCTCCTGTCTCCTTGGAGCAAAAGAGAGAGAGGATGGACCTGCTGCAGTCACGCTTGCTGCTGGGAGGGTGGTCAACTGCAGGTGGGATCAGTGAGGGTATGAAACCACAAGGCTTTGGTGGAAGTGTGCGTGAGAAACACGTGGATCAGCACTGCAAAGTGAAAGCAATTCCAGGGACTCTTTTTATCAGCTTTTGAAGCAAATTCAGGGGGAGTTTCTGGACATCTGCTGTAAGACCTGATGAGAAATGGTGGAAACTGGAGAACACTTCTCATGGATGCTTTGATGTGTGTGTTCCTGTTGCCTTTTCACTTCATCAAAACTTGCCAGCATAATAATACTAATAATAACAACAGAAATAACAATAATCTATATTTAGTTCAAAGAAGGTTGCTGGTGTGTTCAGAGTGTAATTAAAAGGTGATTTTTTTGGGCCACAAATTAAGTTAGTTTTTCCAAATTTCAACATTCCAAGACTGCAGTGGCTGTAAGGTGGTTCTCTGTTCCAAATAACAGAATATGCCACTTGGAGGAAATGAAAGGAGGATTGGTACCAAGCATGTTTAGAAGAGACATTAAGGCACAGCTGCTATGGATAGTTAGAATCACATTCTTGCTGTTGGGAGGATTTTAGACTGGTGTTTCTCAGAAATCTGAGCTAACTGGTGTTGCACTTAATATTTTGCTGGGCGTGGGTCAAGATACGCAGCAATGCACAGTCTGAAGGATCAGGAGATGTCACAAATTAGACTAGACAAAATGCTGTGGTTTGGATGGATTTAGTCTCTGAGACCGTAAGCCTCCAGCAAAAGCTATTAGAAAATGTCACACAGTGGGGATTATGTTGAGATCACATTGTCACATTTGACACAGGTATAGCTGCCTCGTGTTTCTGTATTGTAAAGGCACAAAATGATGAAGCCTTATCTTCAGAGCGAGGAGTAGCCTTACATTTTGTATTTTCTAGGCTCATTACTCTAGATTTGGAGTTCATTTTGCTGCTGGTGCCTTTGTCCCAGCTCTGCCATCAGTCGTGCTGCAAGGAGCCCAGCCCTAGAGCCAGGTGCCATTTGAAATGTTCCCTCTCCATCACCTGGAGAGGTGACATGCAAGTAGTAACCCCATGCCTTAGGCATGCCAGTGCTCTCAGGGGTGGGACAGAGACAGACAAACCAGCAACACCTTGCAAAGACAGAAACCACCACAGACAACTTAGAGTAGTACAGGACTCAGATCTTTGCACTCTGCCATAGGAAACAGAGTCAACAGCAGGCCTGAGACTGGTATTGCAAAGAGCAAAGCAGAGAACTTCACCCCTGCTCAAAACCCCTCTTGAAGCTGGTAGCCCTCACAGCCACACGTGCACAGTCTGCAGAGTGGGGTGGCACTGCAAAGGTGTGCTGCAAGAGCATCAATCCTCTCAATTTTCTTCATGTGATGGAAACTTAATCCATAAGCACTGGCCAAGAGACTGTGGGCTGCACAGTGTAACATGCACTCGTTATGCAATAGAGAAAATCTTAGGTGTCTGGGGTTTGTCCTTTTATGTGCATTTTGAGGTCTCTGGATGATGAGGCTGTCTGCATTTGCATGGGGCTCAGGAATATCCAGATACACCTCAAACCTTTGTGTGCACCCAGCAAGAGCTGCTGCCTTGTAAATCCCTTCCTGAAACCCTTCTTTTCCAGCTGCTGGGGCTCTCCATCGCCACGCTGAGCACAGTGACCCACTATGGGCTCCGTTTCACCCTCATCAGCAACGTCTCCCTGGACAGCAACGCCTACAAGGTCATCCACCACACAGGTACATTGTGGTCACACCCCAGTGAGACCTTTGGTGATACCCAGAGCTGCAAAATTCCTTAAAGCTATAGAAGAAAATTCAGGGGTATCTCAAGAGGAGGAAGGAGCTTGGTTTTGGAGGATGCATTAGGACTAACACAGTCCCACAGGCACTTTCTTTCCCCATATCACACCTGTATGCCTGTAACCAAAGGATGCTGTGGGTGCACGGGCTGCTCAGACACTTCTGTTTGCACCTGTTCCTCTATTCTGTGACCTCTGTGCTGTGGTAAGAGCTCAGGAGGAGCTCCTCAGTCACTAAAAGTGCACTGGGGCTGGCAGGAGACTGGAAGAACGAGGAGAGGAACTACAGGAGTTCAAGCAGAACATAGAAAATTGATGCTGGGAGGAGAAATGCATGGCAGCACCTTGAGCTTTTCTGAGGAAATGTGCGGTATTTTTGCTTTCCCAAGGGAGAAGTACAAACTGAGTCTCAGGTAAAAGGCTAGAGCAAAGAAAGCCCAGATACTAAAACACCCTGCTCACCACTGCTGCAGTTCCATCTGCTGCTTGTCCCAAGCTGCACTCTGGGCTCAAACACACTCATATCCTCTTGAGATCCTGGTTCTCAATTTCAGTTTAACAAGGCAGGTGTAAAAATTATGTTAGTCCAAGGCTAAAGTACATTCCTTCCCTGTTCCTACACATACATACTGGCACTGACTGCAGCCTTGCAGGCTCTCCCACCCCAGCCACACATCTCCAGCAACTCTTCCACTTGGCTTGTTTACAAGCATTACCTCGGTGTGGTTAGGCTAGCAAAGCCCTTTGCAGTGCTGTGGTCCCTGAGCCCTGCTCAGGCTGTGATCCTGCCTGAGCCAGGAGGAAACCAGAGGGTGCGTGTTGCACCAGATTAGCCATGCCCAGAGTCCCGATAGAGGCTGTGGGATAGCTGCTGCACACCAGCACCCGCCATTTGGGGGGGATCCTTATCAGAATGCTGAAGTAATTGGCAGCTTCTGGTCTGTTGGGTGGACCAACACCATTTTAGGCTGCTTCCCTCTGCTGGAGCTGTGGGAACCACTCAGAGCCAGACATACACAGCAAAGCATACACAGACAGGGGGGTATTGAATAAATTACAGAAAAATATCAGTTCTGCAATCTGGTCATTTGGGGCCAGCTCCCCAAAATGCACTTTTTTGGCCCCTCTCTGGGTGAAGCATCAGAATAGGCCTCTGGCATCTGACCACAACTCCCATGTCTGTCTTCCTTCCAGCTTTCTACTTTGGGATCTGCCTGAGCATGACGCTGATCCTGGCAGCCCTGCTGAGCTCCGCCGCCACGGTGCGGGAATCGCAGTGCCTCACTGCCATGGTGCGTATCCAGCCTGCAGGGACTGGCTGGGAGGGGCTTTTTGTCACCTGGGGCTGCCCCCCCTAACATGCATTGCTGGGGTCTGCATTGCCTTATGCCTGGGAGAACGCACCCCTGGGGAAGGAGATCCTGCTGTTCCACCTTGTGCTGCAAGGGGACTTCTTTGAAAAAGCGTGACCTTGCAGAGCTCTTTGGGCTGAGGATTGCATCATTCTGTGCCTAGTTTCTTTTGCCAACGTCCTGTGTATGCAGCTTTCAGAGGGAAGGTGTTTATCTGCCAAGCAACTACGGTGATGACAATTCCCAGGGTATTTTCTTTCTCCTCATCAAGTCAACATATGGTTTGTGTGGGGAAACCTTGGCAGTGTGACTTTGAGTCTCACGTGCTTCCCCCAAATTGTGACAGCAAAATTAGCCCCTCTTTTTCCCACCTCACTGCAAACATCCATCCAAAGCACGGCAGCAGGCATGGGGGATTTGAGCAGGACCCTGAGTTCAGCCTACAAGGAGAGGGTGGAGAAGAAGCATAAGAGTCGAAATTCCCCCTTTCTCTTCTCCATCAGCCTGTTTGGGCCTGGATCATGTTGACAGTAGTAAACTGCACTGTCAGCTAAGCTTCATTTCAAAACCTGAGCCTGCATGTAGGGCTTAGCCTGCACAGAGCAGCTTCCAGCCTTGAAGCTGGAGGGATGAGCGGTAAAGTGCTACTCCCTGCATATTCTCCCATGTGAAGGGCAGGAGTTAACGGGTAGGTTGTTGAGCATGAAATCTTGCTTAATATAAAATAATTGCATTGCTGTCATACACTAACTTTGAAGAGATTTATCTGATCTGTGTAATTGGGGGAAATGATACTGACGGCAGAAATGAGAAGCTGACACCTGAAAACTCAGTGCAAAGCAGCCACTGAAATTAATGTTTTCACCTTCTCAATACACCATCTTCCTTTCTCTGTTTGAGATGCCCAAAGGGGCCTGAGTTCCCATGAATTAAGCAGAATATGTGTAACTCCCCTCTCTTTTGCTGGAATGTCTTTAATGTGTGCCTGTAATTACCACATCTAACCAACAGATGGGTATGTACAGATCAGTGGAGAATGTCATGGCTGCCTGAAGATACAGTCAAACTTCTCTGTAATGTTTATTTGTCACCTTACTCTCTGGTATAGTTTGGGGCATGTCACTCCATAGAACAGGCTGTTAAAAAGAGCACCAGCACATACTGAGTGAACTCCAGAGCTGCTGTCCAAAGAGCATTGTCCAAGGGCCACACGGTGCTGCTCTCCCTTCCCATCTTAACATGTGTGATCCTTTCCTCCAGCCACCCACCATCTCCCACAGCCCGGCTGGTTTGGGCTATCTCAGCCAAGCTTTGCCCGCCAAAGCAACCTCTGGTTGGGAGAACCCTCAAACTGGCTATTTATTTTTGTGGCTCCTAGTGCACCCTGTTGGCTTGACTTTAGTTTCCACAGTTTGGGTGCTCTGGGGGATGTGGCTGTCTGCATTTTGGGCCCCTGATGGCACGTTTGTAAGGAAGTCACGGTATCGCTGCCGTGCGGGGAGCAGAGGAAAGGTGCGAGGTGCCTTCGCCGCAGCTGTGGCGACGAGGCTTCATCCCACGCTGCTCTCAGCAGGGACAACGAGATGCCTCTTGGCTGCCTTTAAGCTCGGTTTCCGCCGGCTCCGTGCCGAGCCGTGGGGCAGGAGGCGAGAGGGCCGCTGGCAGCCGCGCGGGGCCGCTCCAGCGCCGCGCTCCGCCGCTGGACGGGGCCGCGGGCCCGCCGGCCGCCTGCCCGCTCCGGGAGGGGCCGCGGAACGGGAGCAGCCTCCGTCACCCCTGCGGGGTGGTGCCACGTTCCCAGCCCTCAGGAATTAACGGGAACCTGCGAGACGCTCAAGAGCTGGCCACTAGCAAGGATGTTCTCGGCTCCAAGACGTTGAAGGAGCTCATCGGCGTCTTAAATCACACAGCGGGGGCTTTGCCTGTTATAAATCGCCCCCTCCCCTCCCAGCCGTATCTTCCACCAAGGGCCACTCGCTGCTTGTTTTGCCCCCAGTTCCCACTCCCAAGGCACGACACATTCAATCTTTGATCTGCCAGCAAGAAGCGAGAGCAGGGAGAGCCAGCCCTGACGGCTGCAGTGAGGTGTAATCACAGGCAGGAGTGGGGTTTGGCCCTGTGGGGCTCCAAAACTGGTCAGTGTGTTGTCCAGCCCTGCTGATCCCTGCTGTGCTGCAGCTCACAGGAGCGATCTGCCCTACTGCTTGGAGCTTTCTTCCTCCTTCTGCAACAGAGAGAATCATTACTCTTCCCCACTATTGATTTTAAAGGACTTTTTTTCCCTGCATAGAGTGTGTCTTATTTAGAAGACCATTTAATTCACTCTTTGATTAAAGAGGGAAGACACCAGACTATTTGCCTGACATCTGTGGCTGTCCAAGAAACCAAGCCATGCGTGGGGGATGTCTGCACTGATGTGGCTGGTCCACCACAATGCCACTTGCTAAACCAGCCACCCTGGGGAAAAGCTGACAAGGATGCAGATTGGGCTTACAGGAGCATTTTTTTTTTTTTTGTCTGTTTGGATTATATATTGTCATGCTGCCTGGCTATCTGGAGGTTTGTGTGCCTACAGAGGAGGAGTCTCTGGTCTTTGCAGGCCTTACTGGTGCTGTTCTAATAACAGTAATGGGTGCACAGTGGTTAGAAACCAGGACAGGTCAAACTGGTTTACGCACACAGGTCTCAGGAGATTGTCTTCTAGCTGCATTAGCAGCATCATGAGACCAGACAGATGCTACTGTGCATCCAGTGCTGCTTGTGAGGAAGCTGATTCCAAGAAAGTAATTGAGAACTTAAGGATAAAAAAATTATGTTCTAAAATCCAGGAATATTACACCTAAAGCTCCTCTTAAACAGGGAGAATAGCAACAGGCTTATTGACTGTCCTCCAGCTCAGGAATACTCTGCTTTCTGGTGATCCATGGCCCATCATGCAGTCAATCCTGAATGTAAATATCCTGCAGCTCTCACAGCCCCTGGAGGCCGTGTTGCTATTGAAGGGGAGGAAAAGGAAGAAAACCAGCAGTTTTCCTAGTGCTGTTTGCATAAAGGAAGGACTCTGGTACTGGTGAGGTTTAAAGCATCATGTGTTGTTACCTGGTCCGACAGAGAAAGAAAAGAAAAAGAAAAAACAGGGACTAACATGCCAGCTGAAATTCTCACATCTGAACTTTACAGTCTAAAACCTGACTAGTATAGAGGAAAATCTGTGATCAGGATGGAGCAGATGTTCCAAAAAAATGCAGTGGAAAAAGCCTCATTGAATGCCCAATATAACCCAGTTTTTCATCAAGATTGATGAGCTAGGGCCAGCACACAGCACAGGCTGTTTGCTTTATTATACCCAGGTGTAGGCCAGTGTGTAGAGGGTCCTTAATATCACTGCAGCACACTTCAGCATCTTCCTTTCTAATTTAATCTGCCCCCTGTGCTCTCCCTTGTGGTGCAACACTTCTGAGTGAGGCATCTGTGTGCCAGTGGCAGAGCTGGTACTGAGGACAGATTCCTCTTTTGGACTGATGTCACTGACTTGTGTTTGCTCTTTTGTGTTTGCTCTGTGAAAGGGCAAAAACATTGCGTGCTTTTAGATGAACTGGCTCAGACAGAGAGGGACACAACCTGATGGATGCCATCTGAAGTTTGCCCCCCCTTTCCCTGCCCCTGGGCTCTGCAGTCTGGTAGAGAGCTGGCCTTTGCAATGACCACAGCAGCACCAAAAAACAGCTGGAGCAGAGTAGGGCAGAGGTTTGCTCCTTCCCTGGCAGTGTGGGAGTTTGGCAGAACACAGCTACAGAGCACAGTATGAGCTAAAAGATCCCTCCCTCATCCAAAGCAGGCCCCCTTCACCAAAGGGGAAGCATCAGAAAGGTGAACTAAAAGAAACACCAGCCAACAGACAGGGTGCTGTTCCTGCGGATTCTGCCAAGTCTGTCAAAGAGAAATTGTTCCTTGCAGCAAGCATGGGAGCAAGGTCATTCATAAAAGAGCAATTGATGTCTGCCTGGTGACAGCCCTCCACAGGGCTGATGTGGCTGTCTCTTGCAAAGGGAGCAGGCAGCAGCCCGTGGCTGGCTCCGAGGAGCTCCAAGGGTCTGGGAGATGGTGAACCAGCCTCAACCCTTCCACATTTTATATGCAAACTGCACATTGCCTTTTTCTTTTTTCCTCCAAATGTCTTCTAATGTAATTAGAAAGTTGCTCTTCCAAAAGCCTTTTGGCTGGGAAGGGAAAAAGCAGGCTATAATTCATTTATAAGATGTTCTTGGAGCCACGTAATTGCTGTGCACCAGCTGGATGGATGAGGAGCTTCCCAAGGGGCTGCATCTTGGTATTCCCAGAGAAACCAGACAGAAATAAAGTGAGAGCTGATGCTGAAGGACTGAGATGTGGGGTGGAGCTGAGGAAGGGAAGATGAGAAGGAGGATTTCTATCTGCTGGGGGTTCTGGCCCCAGAGCGATGTTATAAGTGCTGGAGCTGGTGGGGAAGGAGGGGAGAGCACAGGGAGAGAAATCTGGGTTGTCATTGGTATTCTGTTGTTCACACTCTCCAGGTTCATGATGGGTCACCTGAATTAGAACTTTAGTGGAATGATATGCAGAAGAGTGGTCACATTGCTATCAGTGCTGGTGTTTCCATCTGACTAATTTTCTTTTCTTAAAATTTTCTTGTCTTTGAACTTGATTTTGGTGAAAATGCTGTTTGTTTGGTGGGGAAGTTGTTGGAGGCAGTGCAAAATGCAGGGTCTGGTCCTATTGAGGAGCATCCTGACATGCCTATGTAACCTCACCTCCTCTCTCCAGTTTGTGCTATACCTGCAGGGTTGAACCCCCCACTCCAGCTGGGTTTTGATCTGAGATATCTTGCCCTGTGAGCTCTTCCACATCTTCATGACTTGTAACCACCTTGTCATGTCAATGTTTGATCAGACTTTTCTTCTCATCTTCTTTAGGGTCTTGGGTAATCTCATTTTAGCTCCTAGCAAGGCAACGAGTGATCTCATCAGCTATATGGCCAGGCAGCTGCCAAAAAAATAAATGAAAGGAGAGACTGGACATACATAATTTAAGATTTTTCGTAAGAGCTGTACCAGAGTTTTCCCCAGTGTCTGATGCAGAGCCTGAAAGAAGGCAGACCCAAAAGAAGGGGTGAATACCAGTGGCAGTCTTGTTCCAGGAGCAAAGTCCCCAGGCAGGGCAGAGAAACAGAGCAGATGGACAAGAGCCAGCAAAAGGATTTTACTGGCACATTCACTTTCATTTCCAGGATTTGAAGTAACACATTTTCCTTTCTTGCTGCTTCTGCATGAGTTTGGAGATTTCTTTTTTTAACCATATCTTTTAAGCAATTTTTTTTTGTGAAGCAAAACTGGTAGAAGCAGTGTTCTTCTTCCTCTCTTAAGCTTGAATTTGGTAAAATTTCATGAAAGATTTAAACTTTCCCAAGTTATTTCAACCATATTATACAAACAAAACAGTCATAGAAAAAAATTAGAAATCAAAATAAGGTGCAGCCAGCTGGGTAAGTTTCCCACATAATGTTGTGTTGAAAGAGGCACAGTTTCATGGAAAAAATTGTAAGGGCATTAATTTTCAACTGATGCTTATTCATCATCTTTTGTCATTCCAAAACTAAGCTGTGGATTCATACTGGATGAGCCCATTTAGCCTTCAAATGCTTTACAGGCACTTTTTCCTTCCTTTTTTTCTTTTAAATCATGAACAAGATCATTTGGTCCAGCTGTCACAGCAGGCGAGTGCTCTTTATATCAGGGTGTGGGTTTTTTGGTCCAGATTTGTTCAAATAAAAACACAAAGCATGTAACTTCCAGCTCTGCAAGCCTAAGGAAGAAGACAAAAGTCAAGCCATGTCCTGCATCATGGCTGTTATTGTTTAGACACTTCAGGGTCAGTTTCTGGCCTTGATTATATTTCTGTCATCCTGTTGTCTGACTAGGATGGTGCTGATCTAAGGAAAGCAGCTTGGCCGTGCAGCTGCCACCTTGCTCACAGAGTAAGTCCAGCTCTTCTTCCAGAGCAGGTTGATTTCTCTCTCTGTCCCAGTTATTTGCTTCTTTATGGACTATTTGTGTGGGTTTTCCCCTCTTTGAAGCCAATAGCGAGTTTTAAAAGCAGGGGATTGAATCCCCTTATTCTGGAGCACAGTCCTGCAGCAGAAGGGAAGCATACTGTAAATATAATGTTTTATACCTCCTTTTCTTTGTCCAAGAGGAATTTGGGCAGAATAGATTAACTGCTCAGCAGTTTTGGTCAAACTCTTCAATTGGCCACAGTGCAATTAGAGGGCTCCTGATGGAGAACCACATTATTGTCCATCTAATTTATTTTAAGTAACTGATATGAGGGATATTAAAAGAAGGTGATGCTTAAACTTTAATGAAACTTGCTCAAACAAGCATATTAAATATGTCCTGATTGCGTTTGCAAATGGGTATTTTTCTCCCCAGGCTGTAACTGTTGGTATTTTTCCTCTTTATTCTCAGGGATTTTTCTGTTTTGCTCTGGCCTTTTGTGGATTGATCCCAGCTGCCTGCTGGAGATACACGCACAGCACAGAGGTAAGTGTTGGCTGCTAGGAAATATCACCAGCATCTCGTCAGAGATTTTTTTCATAGCAACTATTTCTCCCATAAAAGGGACATCTGGTGTTAATTAAGCCATCCATATTGAGGTCTATCAGATCCATGCTCTGTTGCATCTGTCCTTTGGAAGAACAGGGTCACCTTCATCAGATGCCTCTTCAATGGGATCATCTGAAGGGAGAAGCCCATGGAAAAACTCATGCAGGGCAAATGCTTTGTGCTGAAGGCAAAACAAAATGCAAGTCTCCTTAGCTTTGGAATTTTTTTAGGGGATGTTTGCTTTGTTTTGTTTTGTTTTAAATTAGATGCTTGACTTTTGAAAAGTCATTTCCAGCTGGTTCTAATTCCTGCTAGCATCTATTGGGAGCCTCTATTCGAAGGCAGTGGCAGGTTGTTCTCCTGGCAGTGGAGAAGCACCCAGGAGATGTGTTTATTAACATGCAGCAGTGGTACATGAAAAACACAAGAGTGAAAAATGGTGGTTTGGGTCACTATTTTGCTGGACCAGAAAGAGAAGATTATAGGAAGCTGAATTTGGAAGAAAGCTGGGTTTTGAATTGTTAACCCAGAGCTTGCTGGTGCTGGGGTAGATGGGTGATGTGGGAGATGCAAGGTGCTGGGTAAATTGGTCTTTATTGCCCTTTTTGCATCCTTGCACTCAAAAAATACAAAATTTAGGAGACTCGGGAGTGTAAAAAAATCAAGACATCTTTCTTTTGAAAGCAGAACACTGGTATTTTTGGCAAGTACCTAAATAATTCAGAGAAGTGCTTGGGACTTTGATAGGTGTTTCATGCAGTGGCTCAGTCCTTGTCTCTATTTTGCTCCTCCCCAGCCCTGGGCATGTTCCATAACCTGCAATGTTCTGGGCACTAATGAGGATGTAACATGAAACATCATCCCAGTGAATTAGGGATTGATGCTGCCCGCTCATCTTTTTAGGGTTACATATATTGGGGGCAATCAAAGACCAGTCTGAAGTGTCAGAAGGCTGGCCTTGAGATTTCCTTCTGTGATGGAGGAGCACAACTCCATCAAAATCCCGGAGACTCAGTCTATACTAGCACTGTGGCAATTGCTTTTGCAGGCACAAGGAGCCCTGCCCTGTAATGGTTCAGTGTCCTGTACATAAATCAAACCCAGTCTTTCTGAAAGCAGAAGTCAAGGTTAAGGTGAGGGATAAGGTCCTGCTTCTCTAGAAAGCTTTCCCAGAGCTCACCAGTGCCCAAAGTAGTTGAAAATCCTTTAAAATGTGCAGATGGCTACACTGGACCAGGCTAAAGTTGTTGGCCAAGGTAGGAGCTGTTGGCCAAGGAGATTTTTGGCTGACCTGCTGTTAGCCAAGGTAGCAGCATAAAAACCCAGCAAATACAAAGCAATGCTTTTTCAGATGCCAGCAGCTTGTGGCCCAGGTGTCTGCTGGTGGCACCTGCTGGTGCCTTTGCCTTTAATGTTCTCCCTGGGTTTTTCCTCTGTGAATTTGTCCAACTGCTTTGGAAATGCTAGGGTGAGTGCTAATGACACAACAGCATCTTTTATCTGTACACTTAACTGGCTGAAGTGGATTCAGTCAGAGCTGAGACAGCCATGAAAAAATGTCTTTCCACAGCCTCTTTATTTTTTTTTCCTTATTGTTTCAGGCAAAATTATCAACATTTATTACATTCCTGCTAACAGTTTAATATGGAAATGATTTGGTTTTCATGACCAACACAGAAGGGAGCACACTTTCCTCCTTCTTCTGCAGAAGTTAAATTGTAGATTGAAGCAAAGGTTGTGTCAGTAAAGGAGAAATGGCACCAGAAACTGTCTGGTTGGCATTGTGAAATTGTGTTTTCTAAATAGAATATTTAGTTTCACTGTTAATCCACATATATGGTGTAGGGCATAAAAAGACTGCAAGGAAAAGGTTGTATGCTGGATTATGTAATACAGGGGGTGTGCCATGCAAAAAATATTTTGCTGAAAATATTTAAAGGAGTATTGCTTTGTATATCTCTTAATCAGTACATCTGGTTTTACTTCAAATTATTTTCACGTTTTTTTTTTCTCTGAGTGATCTGCCCACAAATGCACCCATGGTTATAGTTAGCTTTGGTAATTGGTTTGGTTTCTGTAAGCAAAACAGCTTCCACTAGGCAAAATTAGGGGGTTTTGTAAAAGCCTGACTTTCTGGGCAAAGAAAACCAGCAGTGTTTCTGACAACAGAAGAAAGATACCATTAGAGACCATCTTGTGTTTCTCTGCTTCCTAAAATCAAAAGAAAAGCAGGGAATATAAATGAGGAAGATTTAATTAGAAGTGTCACTTACAGAACATGTGGAAATTTAGTTTTGACTGAAAAGTAGCCTGTCTCACTAAAGAGAGAAATGCAGGTGTGAGAGAAAAATACAGGTAGCTGAAAGAAATGCAGATATGCCTGCCCCTCCAGGACAGGAGCACAGTGATACAGAAAATTGAATGAAGTAGGGATAAGACTTCTGAAGTCTCATTATAGAGCTGTTTGTTAGCTTGGCTTCCTCAAAAAAAGGAACCAAATTCAAGCAGGTGTCCTCTGCTGCCTACTGCATGTTAGTACTCTCAAAAATAGTTAATTGTGGTAATCTGGGGGGGAATCAAACCCAGCCAAGTGGGCGGGTGTCTTGTAAGTCTGATGGGATGTACACAGCTATCAATAAAGGAATGGAACTGAGGATGTAAAACTGAATATGGATGAATATGGCCTTTACATGTGCTTGAATTACTAAGAGCACCGAGGAGTACTGCCCCCACGTTCATGGCTAGAACAAAAATTTCAATTTTTCCCATGAAAAATACATTGACTTTCCAGTGGAATGCCAGATAGAAAATTAGGCTGTTCATTTTGGAAATGCCAGCTGGGAGCTGGTGTCAGTAGTTCCTGTCCTCTCCCTCCCTGCTGGCAAGGTGCCGAACACAGGCAGCACTGAAAACAGAGTCCTCCCCTCCCTTTGCAAACTGAGGATGGGGGGGTTCTTCCCTGCACTAATCCATGGCAGATGCTTCAGTGGTTTACTCCTGTTGGTAAAAAAAAAATCTAAAAAAATTTACTTTTTCTTCATAAAGCAGACCCCTCTTACAGAAAATCATCTGAAACAGTAAACCCCAATACTCAGTTGAAAAATTTTCATGGTTACTATCAAGAGACAATAGGTAGAAATGTTGTTTAAATATAATGAAAACAATATGCCCTTTTTGTCTGTCTGGCTCTTTCAGGGCCTTTTTTACAGTACTTCCTACAGAGAAGCTGGGCAGGGAGAAAGGAAGAGTTATTTGTAAATATTTGATATTCTCAGACCTGAGCACTGTAAACAAAATTAATCTTCTCATTTCCCATTCTTTTCTGCTTTCGTGACCTTCTGTAGCTTCTGGACGAATTCTTTCAGACAGATGTCGAAAGTTTTATTTTCAAGTTATCCATGTTCCTGGTGGACTCAGTGTCACCATAGTCTGTTTACTTAAAGTGATGTATGCCAGACATGCAGCAGTCAGGAACCTGAAATTTACCATGCTTTATCCTAAAAGGTTGCATCCCAATTGTTCCTCCTCTGGGTGGGAGATGTGGTCTTGGTAGGGAAGTGTTGCAAACCTGTCTGAGGAAGGACAGTGGCGCAATCAAAGCAAACGAGAGACCGACGTGCATGGGAGGGCAGAGGGGATGGCATGACCGCTACACAAGGTCTTTGCTGGAACTGCTGTGGTAACCACAGAAATCATGAGGTTTTCAGATGGTTTTCAGCCACATTAGGAAGTCCTGGTTCCTGAAACCGAAGAGCTGAGTCTTGTTTTCCAAAGTTATTTTTATGGCAGTTCCTTTCCCACAAACTGCTGTCTGTTTAAGTGAGGTCCCTCTGTCATTCACAGCATGGCCAAAAAGAGCAGGGGTGTGGAATGCAGAGAGGGATGTAGGAGAGACATGCCACATCTAGCACAGCTGGTGGGGGGGGCTGCTGCTCCCTCCTCTTGCTCCCCAGCTTCCTTTCTCTCCTCATCCACTAACTGCTGCTTTACAAGCCTCTCTGCAGAGGCTGGAGCAAAGCTGTACTTGCAGCTACCATAGAAAAGATCTGGTACCCTTATTAACCAACACAAAATCAGAATCATTAAGGTTGGAAAAGACTTTTAAGATTATTGAGTTCAACCTTTGACTGTCAGCTAGACTAGAACACTTAGTGCCATGTCCAGTTATTTCTTGAAGTCTTCCAGGAATGGTGACTCCATCACCTCCCTGGGCAGCCCATTCCAATGCCTGATCACCCCTTCAGTGAAGAAATTCTTCCTGATGTCCAACCTGAACCTGGAATAGCTTGGGGCTCTTATGCTGTCACTTGTTGTCTAAGAGATGAGACAAACCCCCACCATGCTACAAGCTCTTTCAGGTAGTTGCAGAGAGCAGTAAGGTCTCCTCTGAGCCTCCTTTTCTGCAGGCTAAACTGCCCCCAGCTCCATCTCACTGGATTTCCTCTCCAGACCCTTCACCAGCTCCACTGCCCCTCTCTGGACATGCTCCAGTACTTCAATGTCTTTCTTGTAGTGAGGGGCCCAGCACTGGGCACAGGCACCCAGTGCAGCCCCAGCAGTGCCCAGTAGAGAGGGACAATCACTGCTCTAGCCCTGCTAGCCACACTATTTTTGATACAAGCCAGCATGCCTTTGGCCTTCTTGGCCACCTGGGCACTGCTGGCTCATTGTCAGCTCTTATCCAGCACCCCCAGGTCCTTTTCCACTGGGCCCCTTTCCAGGCTCTGTTATCTAGGCCTGTAGTGCTGCGTGAGGTTGTTGACCTCACTTGACCAAAGTGCAGGACCTGGCACTTCACCTCGCTGAACCTGAGGTTTGGGGTTATGTTCTGGGTCCTGCTGTGAAGAGGCCAGAGGAGTTTCTATTCCACGTCACCTTCTGCTGTTCCCTTTCTCTGCAGCAGCTGAGACGGTTCTTCCAGCAACCCTGTGGCCCTGGCCCCATAAGCCAGGATGGTAAGGCAGGTCAGTGACACTAAAATTGCTGCAATGTAAAAGGAGTTTTGCAACAGAATGAGCATTTTAATTGCAGAGATTTATTCACAGCAGAAGCACAAAATGGATTAAATTACAATTTCCCAACTCAGGAATTTGAAACTGGTGCAATTAGTTGTCCATATTTCTGTAAAGGACTGATTCCCCATGTTCTCTGAATGAAGACGTTGCTTGAATTTGCACTAGCTGCAATGAGATGGTAATCTCTTAATTATTAAGTGGTTTCTCAGGATGCTGGGTGATTTCAAAATGAGTTTCACCGGTGGCTTTTGGCTCCACATGAGTGGAAAGGCATTAGCCCCTCTTTGCTGCACTGCTTGTACTTCAAGAATAAATGCAAGGATTCAGCTTGTTATGGGCAGGGAATGAATACAAGCTATTTGTCTACATTGTGATTCTCCTGCAGCCTTACTCTGCTTTCTTCAGAGGAACTTGTCTGCTCTCCCCTCCTCATGCTGGAAAGTGGAAATGGAGTCTTCCATGCTTTGTTAGCAAGCAAGGTGGTACCTTTTGAGATGGTGATTTTCTAACCTGTTAGAAAGCCTGGAGTACATGGCTGGATTTAACAGTTGCAGCTGTTAAATAATAAACATTGCCACACCTGGGTCTTGTTCTTGAACAAAACAGCTTCCCTCCTCCCTTCTCTGCATATGGAAACAGCACTGGTCTTCTGTTTGTGGGTCTCCCTCCCAAGCAGCACCTTTGCAAAGCCAGAGGCAGCATTGCCTGGGTCTCGAGGAGGGAAATCATCTCTTACCATGCATAAAACCAGCACATGCATCTTGTTTGTGCACGTATGTAAGGAACAGCCCATCACTTCCCCATTAATTTCTTAAGTGGGACTGTAGAGGTCCTTCCTCTGTGGATTTCCTAGAGTGTGTTTGTGCCTGCCGTTGCTGCCTCTGGTATGTGTTGGGGCAAAGTCTTGCAGGGACTTAAATGCAGGCTGAAATCCTGGAGATTTTAATGGGATTTATACACAAGCTGAAGGTGTGCTCAGGTGTTTTCTGAAACCAGACCTGAAGCATACAGGTAGGTTCTTTTTGGACTTTGATTCAGGGGGGCTGGATCAGGATTGTAGCCTCTCACAGGGGTCTTCAAAGAGCATTTACAAAAGCCACTGAAGTTGCTGTGAAATATCTAATGTGCTCCTCGCTCTTGCTGTTAATCTAGGAGGCACAATCACTTTAAAAGCACCAAGCTTTTCCCAGTCTGAACTCCATGGGAAAAACAAAAATGGGGGGAAACCCCTCCCTCTTCCTTAACATGTTTAAATACTGTGCTTCTTTCCCAGTGTTTATGTTCTCACCGCCCAGCAGCAGCCGTCTCCCCCCAGTGAGACACTGCTCTCCTTTGTCTGAGCCTCCACACAGGCATTTGCACTCGCGGGTTCTATAATTTATGGCTGCCCCAGCGCTGAACCCACGCGGCCCCGTTTCTGCTGCTTTCTGTGGCAGGGCTGGAGTTCCCGTCTTCAGCAGCATCAGCTGTGGCACCTGAGGCCACTCAGATGGTTGCCATCGCTGCAGCACATGCAACTTTCATGCACCTGTAGGATGCTCAGCTGCAGGACAGCCACCACCCACTCAGAGGTGACAGGGCTGCCCTGGAACTATATTGCTATATTGCTGATACACTGGTTTATAAGCTGAAACTGTTTGTTTTCAGTGTTGTTCAGTGCTTTCTGTTGGGAAGTGGTCTTGCCTGGCACTGGTTTCAAGTTCTACAGGTGAAAGCTCAGGGATGGCTGAGATAATTTGATAATTTTGATAATTTGATAATTAGTTTTGGGGAGTGGGTGTTCACAAATTGCTGGGTTGTGTGTTTTGAAAGAGTCAGCGTGGGCCCTTGGCAGCCTGTTGGCTTTGCAGTTCTGTTATAAAATGGACTGAAAAATTAAAGTTTTTTTTAAACAAAACAAAAAAAAAAAAGAGCAAACATAAAAAAGGTAATAAAAAAAATCCAAGAGGACCTTGATATACTGGTGTACTGGTGACATTCACAGGTGTGCAGCCACAGATTTGGAGGACTTAGGGGGAAAAGATCCTTGTTGATATTGATTAACTGCCTGCCTGGGTTTTCTGCACTTCCCTACAAGGCATCTGGTGTTGTGTCACAGACACAGAGCAATGCTGCCTCTGAGTACTACAGAGGTGGCCTCTGGGTTTTATGGCTTGGCTGAGCATGAGGCTGTGATGTCCCTGTGCCCATGGGCCAAGAGGGATGTATAGCACCCACACAGATAGAATCTGCTGTTCTTCTGGGGAGGTAACAGCTCAGCACTTTCTCATGTTTTACGTGTTTTGTGCAAGAACGGGATGGAAGTGCTGAGGCTGGAGAGAAAGTTTTTGCATTTTCTGAATTATTTGTTCCACGGCAGTTTTTGGTCTGAATCCTTCTGTGTATATAGCAGAAAGTAGAGGGAAGCCCATGGTTTGGCTTGGGGTTTTTTTAATGTATGTATGTATAGATAGATACGAAATCTATATGTATATACAGATCTGGGGAAAAAAGAAAAAAAAGGTGAAAACCATTTGGCTAAAAGCCTCATCTGGATCTTGTGGCATCAGTGGTCTCCAGAGACCACTGTCAGTCAGAGGGGAAGCAGCACCTTCTTATCTAGGCTGCTCTGATTTGCAGCACTGGCTGGATTTCTCTATCTGGGAATGACTGGCTAGAGGCAGGCTCTAAAGGAGAGAAGCTGATGTGCAGTGAAGGAAATAAAAATGTTCAGCAAGCTGCAGTGACTGTGTTAGATGGGGCTTGGTTGAGCAGGAATGGGGGAAGCTCATCTTACCATGTGTTCGATCCATGTGGTGGGAGCTGCTCTGCGACCTGGCTAATGCCCCCAGAGTGGCTTTCTCTCCTCTGTTTCACTGCAGTTGCATCATTGCTTTGCCCAAACCCAAGCTGTTGCATCTGCCCCCACCCCTGTTTCTGACACGCTGTGAATGCATGCGTTTCTGCACACTGCGGAGGAAAGAGAAGGCAGAGACAACAAAATGCAGAAGTGTTTTTCTTCCTGGAACAAGGAGGAGTTTTGACTGAGTTCTCTACTGTATTCCAGTTTCACTTCCTAGCTGACTAGCTTGCAGTTCATAGCTGAGTGTGGGAATCTGCAGTAGCCACCTCTAGAGGGACATGTCTGAGTGAGGCTGGTGAGTGCATGCTCCATGGTGATGCTGAAAGCACATGAAGTGCTGAGGTTGCAGTTTCTTCTGAACCTGCACTGCATCTGCTCAGTTTGATTCCTGAAAGGCACAAAGACCCACAGGAGATGAGGATCCTCCTCCTGCTTCCCATGCTTGTCTTCCTCCTCTGCCGTGTCAAGTGTTCCTGTTTATCGGAAAGGAGGAAGGTGATTTTGTCTTTGAGACAGTCCTGACATCTCCTTTCACTACATTCTCCTTGAGCTTTGCAGAAGGATTTTTACCCAAGAGCAGTTGCAAAGGTGGTTCAGTGAGACTCAGACCATTATTCTTGGTACAAGTCTACATTAGTTTCCACCTAAGTAACACTTCCAGATTGCCTAGACACAGGCATTCACTGGCAGTAGGATTGGGATTCATTGGCATCTTTGGCTTGCAAAGGCATCAGGAACTGAAGGCAGACCTTGTCTCATCTTTCCATTCCAAATCCAGTGACAGGTAAAAATTATCCTGATAAATAACGTAAGTCAAAAATGTCAGTTTTCTTCTTGAAGGAGGTAAGGTGGAAATTTGCTTTAGTTTTAATAGCCAATGGCAAGAACTCTAATTGCTTAGAGTACATGTCTTCCTGCAGTCATACATTCTGCTTCTTGGGGGATAAAGGATTTAGAGGATGAGAAATAATCTCAAAATTCCTTTTTTTCTTTTACTTAAGGTGAAAAATGGTACTTACTGAGTCAGTTGGAGTCAGCTGCATCAATTTCAGTGGTGATTTTCCATTTGTTGTATCCAGCAACCCATCAATATCATTCCTAAATGAATATTTCATTAAGGAATGCAGAAAGAAGTGGGAGGCAGCAATTATTTACCTGATTTAGAGCTGGAACATTTCACACAGCTTCTTCCAGGACAAGAATTACTGTAAGGTGTGACCTCCATATCACTCAAGCTGAAAATTTTTCTTAACCAAAGCCCAGCTGATGCTTTACCTTCAGCTCATGGTGTTTCTTTACTGATGAGCACTGCAAGCTCAGTCTCCCTCCAAGGGAGAGCTTTGTCCAGCAGAACTCTTCCAGCAGTGGATCACAGCATGTCACTAGGAACAGGAAAATCCACTTGAATATTATGATGCATATGTGTGGGAGGAGTGAAAGACCTTTCAAAAAAACAGATGGACTTTCTCTTCTCCAGCCGTATCTGCCCATTGTCTGCTAAGTACTGTTTAAGTGATGGGGCACAGCTCTTTATCTAAAAGCACATTATTAATAGTATCAGTGTAAGCACTCAAACTCAACAGTCATCCTGTTGCTTAAAAGTGACAGGAAGCACCCTGAGTATTTTTAATATTTTTTCCCCAACAACCAGTGTAAGATACAGAAAAAGAAAATTGTCTTGAGGCAATGGACTCAAAGTTGCCCATCAGGGGAGTGTGTGATGGGAATCTGTTGAGGATGGCAATTGAGTACACAGCAGTGCTGCAGTCTAGCTCTTCACTGTCTTAGGAGATGGTTCAATGGAAGATATAGGGATGAACTTCTGCTGGATGTAGCAATGGTGCAAAAAAGTCATGAAACCACCTGGTGACTGTCTCATGCTTTCAGGTTTTAATTTTTACATCATCAGGCATGCATGAGCAAGCATGATATTTTGGGCTGGATAGATGCTGCCGTGCATGACCCTGCTTCAGAGCTTGGCTGCAGCTCTGAGTATAAACATTACCCCATCCCAGGCAGCTAAGTGTGATGTTTTGCTCTCCTATGTCTTCTCTTAGTAAACCAGAACCTTGTATGCTCTGAGTTCTGCTGGACAGTCTTCTGCACAGAAGGAAACAGCCAGTGATAAATACTGAGATTTTCTACTATATACCTATCTCTGAAGTATTTAAATGAGAAGGCTGTCTGCAGTTGTCTTTGAAAACAGACCATTATGTTGTATGAAAACAGCAGTTTTTCCCTCCAAAATCAAGTGATCTTAGCAAAAATCAGAAAGAGGATGTGGCGGAACTACAAGCAATTTACTCTTTAAAAATGGATTTAGAGTTTGATATTCCCTTACTAGGATCTGAATAGCCTATTCAGATAATGTCTGGATATAAATGCTAGATATAATTGCTAGATAGAAATGCTGAGAATGACTAATCAGCAAATTGTACTCTTAGGCTTGCCCAGACACACATTCTAAAAGGAAATTATTGCTATTAAACATTTTCCATTTAATGACTTGTGTTTTCAGCTCTTGGAGGACAAAATGAGAATAAAAAAATCAGTAGGTAACTGAGAAGTCAGCTCACAAGCAAGCTCAGAAATGGTGCAGTTGAAGTCTTTAGTAGTCATTAAGTACCTGGAGATTACTTACCATCATCCTTTCCATCACTGTAGCTGAGCTGGCTGTGAAATGATGACTGCTTGTGATTTCTTCAATTATTGTTTCTAACAGCTGAAATAATTTTCAGCCACTGTTTTGTTATGGGCATCTTGTTCCTTCAGTTCTTTCCTATCCACTTTTATCCTTCAAACAGCTACGTCTCCCAGTATTTCCTGGCCCAGATTTCAAGAGACCTTCAAAAAGTAGTTAAACTTTTGGATTGCTTTCACCCCTTGAACCCTTGCTTGAACATAGCCACTTGCTTGAACCCTTTTATTTTTTTCTTTTTAAGTCATCCAATTTTGGACGAAAGCTCAGCATCCTGACCCTCATGGTAAATATGAAAAGACAAATATTGAGCATGCAGCATTGTTTCCCTTACCAAAACACATACCTATGTTGTCACAGCACAAAATAGATTTTATTCCTACATCTTATACTGGGATCAGGATATTCAAAAGTCATTCTAAGATATTCAATAATCTTTTACGTTAAGAAACCTGCTGCTCTGTTGTTCCTTTCTCCACAAGAGGAGCTCAAAAGATTATTCTTTTTTCATTACTGTTAATCCAATTCTTCAGTGGAAATGGACGTTCTTTTTATTGAATCCATTTATTTAATTGCTGCTTCTGGAAAGCTATTTCATGGCCCACAAGAAATTAGAAAAGCTTGGATATTTTCCTTTTTATTGGGTTATAAGGTTTGCTGTGGAGAAGGTCGGTGCAGAAGTTGTCTAGAAATCTGGTCTTACTACTGCACCCACCTCACTTTATGCACTCTGCTACACCAGGGGGACAAAAGGAGCATCCTCTTTCCTCACCTGCATGGGACAGCTCAGTGCCACACATTTTGCTATGGAGTTTTAATGACTTTTTTTCTTGGCCCATAATATCTGAGCTCTGTCTGTCACTGGACACTCTTATGCCATGTTGATAGCCATGGAAAAATCTTTTGATGTGTACCTTCAAACTCCATTCCTGGAGGCACAGAGCCAATCTGGGTACAAAAAATCTTCTCAAACCCCCCTGCCCCCGTTATCACCCTCTGTTTGTTGCTTGTGTTTTGGACAGTTGGGCAGGACAGAGCAATATTGCAGTAAGAGATGTAATCACCTTGAATGATCCTGGTTTCACCCCTGAGCAGGGAGTGCTGAGGTTTTATTCCTTAGAGTAATTTCCAAGTGTGAACCCTTAGACTGAGCTGCAAAGCCTTACTGAGAGATGGCTCTGTTCCCAGAGACTTCCCTTTGTGGCCGCCTGCTCTGCCTGTCTCTCCCATCGATTTTCCCTCCTGAAAGACAAGCACTGACCACAGGCCCACTCAGACTGGTGCTGCTGAGGAAGCAAGGGAAAATGAAAGGAAGAAATAAGGTTTTGACTCCAGGCACTGAGGGCAACTGTCATATTTTTTTTTTTCCTCTGACACCGGAGTGGGAGTTGGCTGGGATCTGTCAAGCTTCAAGTTCTCACACATTTGGTAAATATTTAGGGTCTGACTCACCCTTGAATCACTCCCATTATTTTTTTGACTCTGTTCAGAGAAACGGCTCTGCCACTTATATAACACCAACTCCCTGAAGTCCTCTCACTTGTATTTTAGCATCTCATGGTCACGTGTGCCTATCCTCACACTACTGCCTTCAGGATGGGGAGGTGGCATCAGCCCTGGCTGGCAGAGGGACTCAGAGGCGCTCTGGTCACAGGCACCCAAGTTCTTCTCTGACACAAAATCCAAAACTGGCCAAAAGCTCCAGCCATCAGCTGATGAGACCCTGGCTCCTTAGTGTGTGGTGGGTCACACACCAGCTCCTGCTGCTGGCTGAGGGTCATTTTAGTAGCTGCACTGCTTGTATTGCTATACTTGGGAGAGCTTCTCTGGAAATCAAGAAAAGCACAATTCCCCCCAGAGATGTCTGTGATCAGTGTTTCGTACGTACAGACCTCTGCTTTCATTGCAGGTGGAAGACAGCATGATGGATGTGTATGATTTCGTGTATGAGGAGGTGAGGAGGAACACTTCCAGCTTCAGGAGGCACGAGCTGACTGCCATCCATGAAGCAGTAAGTTGTCTTTCACCTGCAGGAGAAAACCTTGCCCTGGGGTATCTTCCTGAGGGTTTTGGCAGGCTGGGGCTGTGCTCTGTCTCATGAATGCTGCAATGCCATTTTCCCTCAAGAACAGAGTCCTCCAGCCTGATGTGAAATCTGCTCCTCCCTTCCTATCCTTCCTTTCTCAGATCTGACCAACCAGATTATCAACAGGAAGAAAGGGTCACCTTTCTGAACATCACTGTGGTGCAAGATCTACAAAGCTTCTGCCCTGGAGTTGCCATAGTACTTTGTGTCTCAGCAGCCCCTGTAACTTGCTCTCTATCTGTGGTACACGAGTGTGGATATGCACCTGGTTGAGTAAAGAGGAGGGGGCAGGAATTCCACATAGTCCAGCAGTAGTATTTGCATTTGGTTATCCCTATTTACCCTCAAATTTGTGTCTGAGGAGTACTGGAGGCTACATGGCCTCTTACAGAGCTGGAAACTGCTATCAGGCTCCTAAAAACCACTACCCAGGATGCTGTTGGCCTCTGTAGCTCAGCAGGTAGGCAAGGGTGGTTACCCAGAGCACAGGGAGGACACTTGCCCCCAGAGCCACAGGAGATGAGTGGGAATGTCCCCCACAGTGAGAAACTCCTGAGTCCCTGCTGAGTAAAGGAGATGCCATTCCCTCGCACAGCAGTGCTTGTTTGGGGAGTGAGTTCATGGCACACACAAGGCTGGATGGGGAGGTCAGCTCTGCTCAGCTGTTTCCAGACACCTCCCACACAACTCCCTGTATCCTTCTGTGTTTTCTTAAATCATCATAACAAGTACTTTTCAAAGCTGTTTCTATCTGTGCTTCTCAAAACACAGAAGAGGGCAAATGTTCTTCTTTGCAGTGGTGATGGTGGCCCTCAGGGCCATGCCCAGGCATGGAAGTGGTTGCTCTCAGGGTTGTGGAGCAGCACTCCCAGGGTCCCATCTGACAAGAAGAACCAGGCACAATGTCTGGCTTCACCAGCTGCTTATTTTACTTGCCACTTGAATTGATGGAGAAGCAGTCTTCCTACTCCTGTTTTTTTTTTTTTTTTTCCTTCTGCCAGAGCTCCAAACTCTCCAGTGCACCACAGCTATAGGAAACCAGCTCTACACTGGGTGTTTCTGGGGATCCCCTTGGCCCATAACAGTCACTGGAAACATGAGTCTGTGCATCTCTGGGCTTTCTGGAGCAGCCACTGTGAATGTGAGCATTAGTATGACCACAAAGGGAGGGCTCCCCCCACACCCAGGCAGCAGTCCTGGAGGAGCATGAGCAAGTTTGAGGCCAGATCCGCCCACCTCCCCTGAATTTAGCCTGCATTGCTGCAGCTGTTGATTCCTACATGCTTTGCTCCTTGCCCCTCTGGTTGGGTAGCCCTGCCTGGGGCAGCAGGGGCCCATTGCCAGCACCTCCTGCTGCAGCAGCTGGTAGCAAGGGAAGAGCCATGGTGAGCAGCTGGCAAACTTCTCCCTCTCTTCCAGTTCCTGTGCTGTGGGAAGCAATCTCCTTTTGGGGACACAACCAATGTTGAGAACGAGACGTGCCCACCCGACCAACTGCACAACGAAGGACAGGTAAGGGAAAGGTTTCTCTCACACCATAGTGGGGTTGTGCCTCTACTTGCTAGCTATCAAAACCTCACTGGTGCTAAAGTGTTAATGAGAATTGTGTTTTTTCATGGTTTGGGGTTGAAACAGGTTGGGATTTGTTTTGTTGGTGTTTTGTTGTTTCAATAACACTGGACACAGTATGGGAGTAGTGTGTTCAGCTCTGGGGTCTGGCAGGAAGGACATCGACCTGGTGGAACAAGTCCAGAGGAGGCCACCAATATGATCAGAGGTGCATCTCTCCTACGAGGAATGGCTGAAAGGATTGCTTTTGTTCAGTCTGGAAAAGAGACAGCATGGAGGTGACCTAATTCTGCCCTTCTGGAAAAGGAGAAAGATGCAAGAAAGATGGAGAGGGACTTTTTGCAGGAGGGTGTAATCACAGCACAAGAGGGAATGTCCTGAAACTGGCAGTAGTTTTAGATTAAATATTAGGAAAAAATTCTTTACTGTGAGGGTGGTGAGGTACTGGCACAGGTTGCCCAGATTATTTATGACTTCCCCATCCCTGACAGTGTTTAAGGCCAGGCAGAATGGAGCTCTGAGCAACCTGGTCTATGGAAATATTGTCCATGGCGGGGGGGATTGGAACTGGATGGGATCTTTAAGGTCCCTTCCAACCCAAATCATTCTATGATTCTGTGAATTAGGAGGAAGAGCCCTGGCGGATCAGCAGGTCTCAGACCCACAGATGCAGTTTCCTTCACTGCTCTAGAAAGCTTTCAAAATGATTGTGTTTGTAGTCTGTCACTTCCCTCCAGCTTCCTGCTCACCTCCTGTGCTTGCAGAGCATGTGAGATATCACAGGCATGTATCAGAGCACAAAAAAACTGTTTGACTTTTTCCACATGACACTAATTTCTACACTTAAAATGTGTTCCAGTTAACAGCAAATGTGTAGTTTGATGTAATTCCTTTTTCTCCAGGGCATTAAACAGGTATTAAAATGAGAAGCTCATGAAGCAGGATGATGATGCCCAGCAGTAGCTTCTTCAAGTATGCTTCATTCTGGCTCTTTCAAGTATCTCAGTGAGGCTGCTGGAGAAGCCACCAGTATTAGATCGTTGTGCACTGAAGCTACAACTTCATAATCTCTGAACATCGCTATTGCACGATTATATTTCTTCCACCAGAGTAGCTAACGCCACCAGCATCAATATATGGCGTTTCTAGGAAAAACAAAACCACGCTGCAGCAGCGATACAAACACGTTATCGGGGGAAGATGTCAAGTGCTAACAGCACACGCGATGCACAGGCGCACCGTCAGCCCGCAGGGGCAGCGTTTCAAAGCACAGCCTCCAGGAATGTCACATCCCAGGGCAGGGTGGAACCCGGCTCAAAGAGCAGGAAGGGAGAGCAGAACAAAGCTGGGCACCGTATGGGCGACTCATTCCTCCCACTTAGTGGTCTGTGTTTTCCTCGCTTGGGAGCCGGGGAAGTGAGTGGGAGGATGTGCTTTGTGTGGTGTGGGAAACTGCAGAGTTTGGTGGCCACACTACATTCACTCCTGGCTTTGAAGGCTCTTTCCTCGTTCTGCAAATCCCTTCATCGAGGGGATGCTCTTGCATTTCTGAAATGGCTGTCTTGGCTAACACCTCAGGGATTTCTCTGGGGCCATTGGCATGCTTAAGGCTAATGTATATTAGACTTAAGAATGCTTGCAGCACCTCACAAAATCGAGCTGTTCGTTAGTAACCTTGGGGAATGCATTTGGCATCACAGTGTGCTCTGCTTTTCTATCTTTCCATTTCCTTCTTTCCATTTTTCAGTGGGTGAAAAGAAAAAAGCTTTTGCATGACCACACTTAAGCCCACATCCCCCACAGTCTAAAATGCATCACACCGATAAAATCGTGGGCGTGTTGTAGTAACAGAAGAGAGACCACAGATGTTTGTCTTCCCAAGCTGCAGCAACAGCAGAAAAAGGGAGAACTGCCCAGCTGTGCAACGCTGAGCCCCTTTCTTGCCTGCTTTTCTCTCTGAGGCTGTGGAAGTGCTGTTGTGGGGATAAAGCCCCCCACCAAGCTGCTGCTGTGCTGCAAGGCGTATTTGTTTCTCTCTTCCCAGGACTGCCTGCGAGAGATCCAGGACTTTCTGAAGAAGCAGATGGACTTCGTCTTCTCGCTCCTGGGCATCTCTATTGGTTTCACGGTAACAGTGTCTGTCCTTTCACATTTTGGCCCTGAAAGGCAGGATCCAGTGAGGAAAAAGTATCCTAAATTAGCCCCCAGAAGCTAGACTTTTGGGTGATTTTGGATGCAGCAGAGGAACAAGAAATAGTGGCCTCCACCATGGAAATTGGGAAAGGGTCAGGAATCTGGCCAGGCTGATAGGTGGAGGGGTTTTCCTGCAGGGAGAGGCTCACTGCACGGTTTTTGTGCCCTAACAAGGCATGGCATCTGGGAGTGGGGAGCAGGATGCAGCAGCAGTTGCATTTGATCCACTCAGGCTTGCCTGCATGACTTCTCCTGTGAGTGAGAGGCCATGTCACCTTGCTGGGGGCTTGTAGATTATGTAGGAAGCCAGCAGCAATGGTAGAAAAGGAGATGCAGTAAAGCCTCCTATAAAAAAAGCCTATTTTAGGAAACTTGCTGCCTCCTAGATCAACCCGGGAAGTAGTTTGTGCAGCCAGACCTGGAAGATCTTGAAAGCTCTACTGAGCTCCAGCAGTGGAGCTGGAGAGCTGTGCAGAAGGGGAAGGTCTCATCCTATTAATGACCACTAATGAACCTGATGAGGTTCATCTCGGGCAATGTGCTCATAAGAAGCAGGCTACAAAAGAGAGGGGAAGAATGTGTTGTCTGGGCTCCCAGGTTCTGTCTTTGAAGGAGTAACATGCAGAGGAAGGGTGAAATCATCTTCAGATGTAGATGTAGGCTACATGTAGGCTCATGTAGAAAGGCTCTGCAGTTAATTTGGGGGAGAACAAAAGAGAAAATCAAATGCTGCAAGAGGAGCATGTCTTTCAGTGGTGAGGGGGCTCAGGGGCTGCATGGGGATGGTCTCTTTGGAGCTGTAGAGGACCATTAATTAAAACCAGCATTCTTGTTTGCCCACCCACTGCTTGGCAGAGGTGTATCACTGTAATTACCTGTACACAAGGACTCTGAACATGTGGTGATACACACCAGAAAAGAGCATGTGCCAGGAGACTCCTTTCTCCACCATGAAGGCAGTTTTGATCTGCTGTGGTATCTCCATGCTGCTCCCCAGCTGGGATGACCTTTCTTGATTGAAAGTGTACTTGGAGATTGTTTTATGGCTTGTGTCCATTTTGGCACAGTTATAGGTTAGAAGATTCTTCTCCATCTAAATAAAACCCAGAGGAACAAACAAACAAGCAGTATTTTATACTGCTAGCAGTAAATTAGGAAAACCATCAGGCATTGCTATGGAGCTGTAAATGTAAAGTCATATGTGAATATTTGGTGTCACTTCCCAATTTTTCTCAAGTATAGGGAGAATTTCACTGCAGCTATATTCAGATAAAAGTGGGAGCACTTTTATAATAGATAGACTTTTTTCACAGCTTGATGCTATATCCAGATAAGGCAGCTGCCTTTGAAGCCTGTGCTAGAGGAAATCTTGCTGCAGGGCTCACTATTGTGATGGCAGGATGCAAGGGAAGCACGTAAAGAGGGCTATAGCTGCTCTGATGTCACTGTCCCTTGGCCAACAATGCACACACATCCCCAGATCAAGCTGCAAGCAAAGGCATTAGCACATTAGGGCATGCTTGAGGAAAGAGCACATTGTTACAGCCCTCATTATCCTTCCCACAGCAGCCTTACCTTGGATATGTTGCCTGTGTTAATCCTGATGTGTGATACACCAGGCAGAGTATCACAATAGAGAGGAAGTACACTGTCCTCTGCATTCATAACTGTTTGGGGTTGGTCTGTTTGTTTGCTTGTTTTGTTGGGATTTTTTCTTCAAACAAGACATGAGTGTTGTGGTTTTTTTCTCCCTATGGTATCTTTACAAAAGGCTACTATTATGAGAGAGGTACATTTATTTGCATAGAGGAATGTTCTAGAGGGGTCTAGAATGTGGCCGGAATTGAAATCTGAATTTCCTGGTTTCATCTTATTTCTTGGTATTTTTAGGGCCAGGTTTGAACTGTGCTATGCTAATTCCAATCAGATGTTTTAACCATGTGTTGCTTTTTTTCTAACTCCCATGTCAGAAATGGTGTTCAGCATTTCACTGTAAACCAGCTCTCATCAGAAATATGTGACAACAGGCAATATTTATGATTGCTTATTTGCACAGATGGGGCATCATAATCAGTTACACACTTAATTGTATGCCTGTCTCATTTATTTCCTTTTAGGTTTATGGGATGATCCTAACTTCATTCCTCTGGTTCTCCATCCACTTCAGCAGCAACCTGTACCGGAAAGGCAAATACATCCTGTGAGAGAGGTAGAAACCTGATGCCTAGGCATCCCTACCAGGCAGAGACAGCTCTTGGCACAGGAAGATGTCTGAAGTCACCCACAAAATGCCCTGGGAAGGTATTGTGTGGGGTCAGGTGCTGGGATATGTGTCACACATTTCCCTTTCCTGCACGACTGCTGGGCTCAGAGATGCAGATTCCCTCAATGGGAGATGTACGGGCTGTGGCTCCACAAGAAGGACACAAGGAGTTCTCTACAACCAAATGGAGAGAAAAGCCCAGCAAAAATCACAGCATTAAACCAAAGTCCTCTCATGCTGTCATCTGAGCAGTTCCCTGTGACCCGCAAAGATGCAATGTTTCTAGGAAGATGGCTTTGGATCGCAGCCCAGGATCAATGTTGCACTATCAGTAAATAAATGATAGGAAGTGTTTCACCACTGATGGGATATGTGCTCTCCCAGCCTGGACACTTGCAATGATTAACTTTGGACCTGTTTCTGATCATGCTGGGGTACATAGGCACCCAATGACTGTCAGCTAGTTTTCCTGTTTTCAAACATTGCCAGATTTATAGAACTTCTGGTAGAGATCAGGACAAAAAGTCAGAAAGTAGTGAATGAGCTTTGAAACAGCTGACCAACAGAAGGACATATTTCTTTGTTATTCCTCCTTGCTAATGCAGTGCAACTTTTTTTTTTTTTTTTTTTATCCTTGGTTTTAATCAGCCCCCTAAATCTTGATGCCCNCCTGTGAGAGAGGTAGAAACCTGATGCCTAGGCATCCCTACCAGGCAGAGACAGCTCTTGGCACAGGAAGATGTCTGAAGTCACCCACAAAATGCCCTGGGAAGGTATTGTGTGGGGTCAGGTGCTGGGATATGTGTCACACATTTCCCTTTCCTGCACGACTGCTGGGCTCAGAGATGCAGATTCCCTCAATGGGAGATGTACGGGCTGTGGCTCCACAAGAAGGACACAAGGAGTTCTCTACAACCAAATGGAGAGAAAAGCCCAGCAAAAATCACAGCATTAAACCAAAGTCCTCTCATGCTGTCATCTGAGCAGTTCCCTGTGACCCGCAAAGATGCAATGTTTCTAGGAAGATGGCTTTGGATCGCAGCCCAGGATCAATGTTGCACTATCAGTAAATAAATGATAGGAAGTGTTTCACCACTGATGGGATATGTGCTCTCCCAGCCTGGACACTTGCAATGATTAACTTTGGACCTGTTTCTGATCATGCTGGGGTACATAGGCACCCAATGACTGTCAGCTAGTTTTCCTGTTTTCAAACATTGCCAGATTTATAGAACTTCTGGTAGAGATCAGGACAAAAAGTCAGAAAGTAGTGAATGAGCTTTGAAACAGCTGACCAACAGAAGGACATATTTCTTTGTTATTCCTCCTTGCTAATGCAGTGCAACTTTTTTTTTTTTTTTTGATCCTTGGATTTAATCAGCCTCCTAAATCTTGATGCCACACTGATTTCACAGGGGCTTGTTTAGCCACACCTTGAGTCCTGTGTCTAAGTTCTGGGCCCCTCAATTTAGGAAGAATGTTGAGATACTCAAGCACATTCAGAAAAGGGCCAGAAGGCTGGCCTGGCTGATTCTGTGATTCTGTAACTTCCGGCCCCAGCTCTATGTTTATCAGGCTTTACTAACCCACTGTGCTCTTGTGGTAAAAGGACTTTGATATTACACACACAAACAGAAGTTTAAATCTATAAGAGAACAGGACTGATCTCCAGCCAGGTCAAACAATACAATGTCCAACTCCACGTCCTTTTTACATCACCCTATCAATAATAAACAGAATTTGTAAAAGGCTGTCAGTCTAGCTGAAACAACAGCTCCCTGGCATGCTTTGCCCTCATGTCCAGGAGGCAGAGCCACTTCTGAGCTGAAACCCATCATTGCAATATATGTAGCACCTGCTGTAAATTATACGGCTGTGTGAAACGTCTGTTGAGCCAGCAACAGCTTTCACTCCTCTCATACATAATGGCTTTTAGGCACAAAAAATTGTAAGTACCAATTGTTTACTGAGATAAATATGGACAATCCTGTGCTGATGTTCAGGACAAGTCCTGACCCTCTGGCAGGGGCTGCTGCATGTACAAGAACAGCAGTACAGCCTACAGCACCTGGCTGGCATTTTAACCTGGGCTGCAAATATATTGCATAGAAAGAGTTGTGTTGTGGAGGACTGAGGGAGGGCTGTCACTTCTCATTCCATGCCCTTGGAACCAGCAGAGCTTCACTGTTTACTTCACTGGAACCAGGATGAAGTTCAAACTTCCCCAGTGTAATATTCAAGCTACCTCCTGGCAGTCACGAACACACCTCAGTCTGGCAGGGAATTGGGTATGATAGGCACTTCCCAACATATGCACTTTCTAGTGGGGAAGTATTCACTTCTACATGTATATGTATCATCACATATATTGATCTCTGGAAAGAGAGAATCTCCATTGTAGAGCTCCAGCTGCTACTGTCAGGCCACTGCTATTGTTATTCCTCAGGCCAGCTGGCAGCTCATGTGACTCATGGTTGCTTCAATAAAGATGAATTTCTTGCAAAAGGCCATCATTCCTCCTCTTTTTTGTGCCATGCATGAAGCTGCCTGCATTGCTTGGGGGTTTACATCATGGGGGTACTCAGTAATTCTTTCAATGCTGGGAAGAGATATTCCCCAGGCAGCTTGTGCTTGCCTGTCCCAGCAGTGTGCTGGAGGGAGAGGATGGCCTTGGTCCTTTGGAGGAAAAGGAGGAGCTCATGAGCCTCGTGCCACCCTCAGCCAGCTGATGGGCCAGCAGGCTGGTACCTCTCAGGGAGTAATGCAAGCAGAGGCAGGAAAAACGCTTAAGGACATGTTTAAGCTGTAACAACCAGAGTATTTATGTGGAAGAAATGTCTATGATTTCACTTTTTTAAGGATTAGGTAGTCAGGTCTTGCACACTAGCAAGACCTGCATTGGCTAGCTAACTGCTGATATTCTACCATATCAAAAAACATCATAGACAAATTGGTGGAGTCAATGTCATCAGTGTGGGTTACCTGCTCAAGCCTCATCAATGGGTACAAAATATCTCTGTTAAAGCATCACCACCAGGACTGCTGAAGCTTTAGGTGCTCCACCTTCCCAGGTTAGTTTTTAATGTAAAGGCATAGTTGTAGACAGGAGTAGCATATATATAAGGAAGGTATCTGCTTTTCTGCTCCTGAAAATTATAGAAGGACGTCATCACGGGGCGGCAGGAGCCCCTGCTGCTACACACAACACAAGCTCTGGGAGAAGAGCGTGGCCATCTTGTGAGCTTTATTCCCATTTCAGTGGCTGCTGGAGCTCCCCTGCAAGGAACAGGACCTTCAGCAAAGAGGTAACAGAGCCATGCCCAGTTGTACATGCTCTTCTCCCAGAGTTTGTGTTGTGTGTAGCAGCAGGGGCTCCTACCACCCTGCGATGGGATCCTGCTGTGATTTTCAGAAGCAGAAAAGCAGATACCTTCAGCTCCTTGATCTTTAGAAACTCGTTTCAGCAATGTGCAGTGCTAACATTTTGTTCACAGTTGTTGAAGTGGCAGTACCGAGGGATGGCTGGATGGAACCTGTGGGGTGGGTAAGTGTTAAACAGTGTTTTTACACCTCTGCCAACAAAAAATCCCTGTCCTACAATGAATGTTTTTGCACTTACTAGTCCCTAATTTTCTGCTGGCTAGGGGCAAATTACACCTCTTGTGTGACCAGAACAAAATGCCAGAAACTTATTGAGAAGTGGTGCCAAGATTTACAGTGTTGAGAAGAGCAAGAGAGAGAGATTTTGTTGGGAGAAGAGCATGGAGCTGAGCATTGGGGATGCGAGCCAGCAGCCAGACAAGGAAACACCTGCAGAGCAGTGAGCCTTCCTGGGGCTTGCTCTAGAGGAAGATGTTTGCTATAAACATGTCAACACACTCTGCAAGGAAAGAAATCTTATTTATGTAGGCATATGTGGGAGAAAAAAAATAGAATTTTCAGACCAAAGGTGCAAAGTTAAATATTTAGTTGTGAATTGGCTCCAGCTACTTGTCAATTAAGTTGCAGCAATTATCAGTTATTTCCACTAAGATCATCTGGGCACTTGCAGTCTGCCTCTCTCTGAGCATGTGTTAGCTTCTGCTCATGAGTTACCTGTTTCCTTTTACTTTAGACAACCCCCTAGCTCCATCTGAGAACACAGGAAGAGGGACCAGCATAATGCCAGGTAGCTGTGGCCTGTGTGGCCACCTTTGGGGCTACTTGTAAACCTGTGGGGCTGGGGAGCATCAGCAAGCTGTGCTGCTCTCCACCTTTCACTGCCCATGCTCTGCTCAGGCACTGCTCTGCCAACAGGGGCATTAAATTCCATAGAGACTCTGCATGGGGCTCACCATATGCTCATGGCTGGACGGACCACAGCTTGCTTATGAACCAGAGGAGCTTTCCCAAGCCTGCTCTGATGGCAGTAGATGCTGCTTAGAGCACTTGTGGAAAGCACAGGTTAAATAATGCAGTCACTCTCTACAGGGATTTGGTGGTGAGGAGAGTGAGAATCTTTCAACCTTGTGGTGTGCTGTCTTGACTCCAAACCGGTTTGCTATTTCCTGCCCTTTTGACCGTGTGTTTTGAGTTCCTACTGTCCTTGAAATACAACTTCCTCATGCAGCAACCCCTTCACTATGCAGCTTGGATTGATGCTTGCAGCATGCTCCTAGAGAAAACAATGCTGAGCAGGTCCTTGCAAAGCCTTAGAAGCTGGCAAATCTGGGTGGACCCTTGCAGTGCTGGAGTGTAAGGAAGCTAACTCCTGCCAAGGTAAAGCTGTGTTTATAAGCTGCAGACACACAAAGTATTTTTGGAAGTAATAGTTGATAGACACATGTTTTTCTAATCAGGTGCAGAAGTAATGCATTTGGAAAAGCAGCTGGCTATAATTTTCCTCTAGAAATGCACCCAGAGATGGAAGATGCCCCACACAGATCTCAGCCAGCACAGCTGAAAGCAGTTGAGGTCAGAAGTTAGATGACACACATCCTGCAACTTTCACATGAAGTATCATTGCAGCTCTCTCTCTTAGTAAAATGCAGTTGGGGAGAAAAGTGATGTATTTCTTAACTGTGCAGTTCCTCTCCTGGGAGAACAAGCAAATGGCAGCAAGAATCAAACCTATCCACTGGGAGATGTAACAATGTGTGGGACAAGGGGAAGAGCCCGGGAGTGAAGAGGGAGAGCTCTGGAGAAGTCTTGGAGGCTGTTTTGGAAAAACACAGGCCGTGTGTGTTTTGCAGCTTTTGGCCAGAGCTGTCAAACCCGTGACTAAATGCAGACCTGCTGGTGAACCCACTCCACTCCCCACCATGCCATCCCTCTCACCCCCAGCACAAAACTACTGCTACCTTCATCACCTGGCATTTGGAGGTCCCTCAAACAGATTTATACCTGGAGGCAAACTGCATATTTACCCCTGCAAGGAGGGTCAAGGGGAAAAAACCCACCTCTTTATCTGGAAGGGATACATGAGGTGGTTGTTCAGCTTGCAAGGAAGTGGCACATCTTGGGAGAAATAAGTTCAGATGAGCCTGGAGGTGCCCACCAACAGCTAAAGCCCTGCTGTCTTCTAGCTGCTATTCCCTTAGACTCCAGCAAACAAAGAAAGGTTCTTCCCAGCATTTCTTGCCAGGAAGATGCATATCCCTGCATTGCTCACCCTGGAGTCACTGGCAATCAGCTAGCTGGGTTGTTTGTATTATCCCAAGACAGAATCCCCCCTGTCTCCCCGCAGCATCACTAAGTTTAACCCCTGTGTGCAGCAGCTTGCTCACGGATGTGCTTGGATTCTTTTTAGCCTTGTTACATCAGCAATAAATTATTCCAGTCTTTATTCACCTACTAATGAATTATACATTGATTATACAATAAGAGCTCTCTGCATAGATGGGCTGGGCTCTGGCACCTCCCAAAGCACAGCTCAGCCCAGCTGTGGCTCAGTCTTCTCTGATGCCCTGAGAAAAATGAATGCTCACTTTCTGGGCTCGTGAGCTGAGAAGAGAGTGTCTGCTTGAACAGGAAGCCTGCTTGGGGTTTTCACTCCCTTGGCTGGAGCTCCAGCAGGAGCTGATGCTGTCCTTCCCCCCCACCTTATATAACCTGACCTATCACCATAGATACATTGATATAAATATTTAAAGATGGCAGAGAGACAGGCCAGGCAGATGGGAACCATTTGTTGAGTTTATTAGAAACAAAAACTTCAGGCTCAGCTACAGGTCTCTGCTTGCTGCATCCCTCTCCCCTGAGGCTGCAAGGCAGGTGCAACCCCCTGCACTGTCACAATGCTTTGACTCAGCTTATAGGGATGGGCATGGGGATTTTTGGATAAGCAGGCACCATCCTCTCCTGCTGGGGCACAGAAAAGGTATTCTGAAAATGTCCCCTTAGACACGGGGATTAGATTCCTCATATTGTTTTTTTTTTCCTACTCAAAATGAAGGTGTTGGCTGGCTCCCCAGGGGTGTAGACTGGTCTCTCCTGATGTGATGGAGCTCCATAGGCCAGTACATACACTGCAGTTTGCCTTTGATCAAGTCTCTTCCTTGAAAACAGCATTGTGGGGTGTTGGCTGCCAAGGAAGTTACCCCTGTATGCTCTGGGATTGTTAGCCTCCCACAGAACAAATTTCTGAGTTTCTTATCATGCATGTCCAAAATGTCCCATTTAAAGATCTGTGGTGATGCTGCTGCTGTTTGGGGTATTTTTTATCACCAGAGGTAAATTGTAAATTCAGGCTATTTCTGTTGTATTTTGTAATAAAAATAAGAACTAGTGGTTAAAAGCTAACTAGGACCTCACCAGCAAGATGATGTGCATTTTTTCCCATGGTTTATCCATCAGTTTTGAGCTGAGGAAGGCAGGGGCATTGCCGTGCAAGCCCAAAGCATGCAGCCAGAGTATGACATCAGCAGCCATCCTGTGGTCCCCAGTGGATAAGGGATTCCCATCTGCTCTCCCAAATCTCTGGGAGAGCCTGGTCAGTAGGTGTTTGGAACCTGCCTTGATGGTAATCAATTCACATCCTGGTTGCCAGCTCTTCAGGCCCGTGTAAGAGCAGGGGAGGATGTGTGTCTGTCCTCTCCCCTCATCCGCCTCCCTCACTTTTTATAAAACAAAAGGGGTTTTAAGGGGAAGCTGCTGGAAGGCAGGTGGGCATGTCTCTGGGACAATCAGGCTCAAAGCCCCAGGGGATGGGTTTGCTGAGTCCCGCTGGTGAGGGATGTTCTGCTAAACTGGTCTGGGAGGCAGCATCTGCTCTAACAGACCCTGGTGAGTCATACCCAGGGGTGTCAAAACCCACAGGCATGACACTGGCTTTTATAAACAGGTTCACAAAAACCCCAACAACCCAAGCCAAACAGACAGAAAAAAACACTGCAAGTGCCTCCACTCTCAGCTGCTTCACTCTGCCTGCAAACCCAATTGCAGAAGCACATTCAAATGGCTGCTTGGGGATGGGTTTATTTTTTTTAATTTGGGGTTTGGGGGATTTTTAAGAAACATTTTTAGAATTTTTTTTATTCTTTTAGGGATGAAAGGCTTGGGGGGAGGTAGGCAGCTTCCTCACAGCCCTGCCTGCAGCTGGCTGCTCTGTGAACGACTGCACACCCCGAGCACTCAAACCAGCCTTTCCTCCTGAAGAGGGAAGTCATCAGCCCTATTCATAACACTCACACTCAATACTGGCATGTGACACCCAGACACAAACTGAATTTTTGCAAATTAGCTTTACTTATTTATAAAGAGCTGGTAAAGCCACTGAGAGCCTTGGGAAGGTAGTTGTGATACTTTAGGGGCTGTACAGCAAGTAATGCAGTGTAAGAAATGAGTACAAAACATGAGAAATTAGTATAAAACACCTGAAATCACACATAGTCCTGGGAAACAGTATATGTTATCTTGTCACTGTGCTGTGGTGATGCTATTTTTCTTCCCGTACCTAAAGGCCAAAGTTTTCAAATGTACCCAGCTGAGCTGCTTAAAATAACAAGAAGAAAAGACGAAGCTTGAAATACTTTTCTACTTCCAACCTTTGGAGAAGACTGTTGGCATGGCCAGTTTAAACCCAGGAGGTTTTAGGCTGTAACTGGGAGCTTCTTGTTGTAAGACATGGTGGGACTGTGCCCCTGCTGCCCTTGCCAGGGCCACAGCTGTCCCTGAGCAACATGAGCTACCTTATGAGAACCTTAAGGAAGGTCCCAGAAACAGAGCTCTGTTGGCTCCAAACCAAGTTGTTGCCTAATACAATTTTTGGAGGACACAAAAAAGTTTATTTCTTGCTTTCCATTTTCCTTCACTCTCCAACATAGGAGGAAAAAAGGGCAGAAAGCAAGAAAAGACAAGCCACAGTGGCGGGGGGTGGGTAACAACACACAAAAAAAAAGCAAATCTAAGCTCCCTGGAAGCAATTTCAATGCCAACCTTGTGGCAGTGATTGCAGCTGGGGTTGCCAGCTCTTCAGTGCACAAAAGTTGATTTGAGAGTAATTTTCCTTCACAGGCAGTGGAGCTGCTGCTGCTGAAGGCCTTACTGCTGCTGGTTCCTTCCTCTCCCACTCACAGACTCTCCAAGCAGCATCTCCGAGAGTTTTTCTGGGAACTGCCTAAGTGCACAAGAGGCTTCTTAGTTCATGTAGTCTTCTGTTTCTGATCTCTAATTCTCTTTATCTTTTCTCTCTTTTTTTTTTTTTTTTTTTGGGGTTTGGTTTTTTGTTTTTTTTTTGGGGGGGGGG
>VXAX01005444.1:1016131-1026959 GCA_013399835.1 Leptocoma aspasia | reverse complement strand
GGGGTGGGGGTGTTTTACTGTTTATAGCTGTAAAGGACAGAGGTGCAGAAAAGCAGACCTTGTGGGACACTGTGATGGAGCAAGTGAGCAGCTTTGGGATCTTGCCGTTACTATTTGGGTTGATGAGCAGGAGCCACCAGGATTACTGCTATTGCTGTAGCCAGGATGGGTCATGCTGATAATTCAGGACAGCAGTTACATGCATAAATAGCCTGGTGAACCTCCGGCTTTGTTGGTAAGTCTGGATGAGTGAATGTGGCTTAGAGACAAAGGGGTTATGAATCCATGGCAAGCCCACAATCAGAGACATACTCAGCATAAGTAATTAGGGAACGGAGCCAGCTTCTATTCATTCCTGGTCCCTGCTGCCTTGTAGCGCATGAGCAGTTACTGGGGGACACAGAAAGTTTTGATGAACATGACAAAGCCCAAGACCAACTCATCCCTGAGGGCAATGGGATGATTTTGGAAGAAGCTGACTTGATTTCACACATATGTGTAGGAAATGTGGGATAGCTAACAGCTCATTCCTGACTATGGGATGCATGGCTGGGAAGACTCTATCAGAGTGTGAAAATATCTGGCTCAGAAGCTGCTCCCTGAAATCCTTCACTGGAGGGAAGTGCCCAGGCAGGAAGAGGGCAGGTTTCCCCACAGGGCGCTGCGGGTGGGTGCCAGGTTCATATTTAGCTCGGTGAGGTGCTGACCTTGGCTGGAGCTGCTCTCTGATGCCTTTTCCAGGCATCCTCCTATGCTCTGGTTGTGTGACTTACTACTCTGCCCCTGGAGAAGTGAACGAGCTTCCTGGAAGCATAACACAGGGTGAGAACAATTTATATTTCTAAGGATGAGCTAGTGGGCCAAAGTGGGTCCCAGCTGAAAGCTTGGGAAATTTCATCATGCTTCTACTGTGTAGCTTTGAGAGGGGAAGGGGTTAACTAAAATTCCCAAGCCTGTTGATATGTGTGACCCTTTTTTTGTTTTTTTACCTTTTTTTTTACTTTTTCTGGGGAAAAAGGGGAAAAAAGGAAAAGAGGAGTTAGGGGAAAAAAGGAAATGGGAAAAGAGGGGAAGGAAAAGGGAAAAAAGAAATAAAAAAAAAAGAATAAAAAAGAAGAAAAAAAGGGGGGAATCCTCTTGGTGGGCCGCTCTGAAGCCTCCCTGATGCTCGTTACCCATAACCAAAGGAAAACATCCTGAGTGGTTCTACCAAGCTTGATGCAATTGCTTGCAGTACTGAAGCCACAAGCTTAGACAAAAACTGTTCAGCAGAGCAGATTTAGAGATAAAATAAGGGGAAATGAGGAAATGCTTTTCTGAATTTCAAACTGATAGTTTTAACGCAGAAGAACTTTACTCTTTTTTTGGAGGGTAAGGGGGGGATTCCCTCATGAATGTACCCTCAAACTTTTCTGTACAGAAATACAAAACCTCCTGCAACCTATTCACAGAGGTTTCTCCCTGCACTCCAGGCTGCCTGGTGATGTTTAGGAGGTGGCAGTGAGTTTTAAGGAATGGTGGTCAGGTTTGGGAGGTAGTGTTCCTACAGTCCCCCAACACCTGCCCCCCTGGCTCCTACTTGTGTGTAGGAAACTCTGTTGTGAGCTGCCCCTGGAGGGCGAGAAGAAGGGGAAAACAAAGAAATAAATAAGAGCACATATGAAAAAGGGGAAAAAAGAAAAATGGGGAGAAGATATGAGAAAAAATGAGTGAAGATGAAAGAAAGAAGGGAAAAAAGAAGAAAGGAAGGGAAGGGAAGGATAAAAAAGGGGATAATAGGAAAAAGGGGGGAAAGCAAAAAGGAAAAGAGGAGATAGGAAAAAATAGGAAATGGGAAAAGTGGGGAAGAAAAGAAAAAAAAAAAGAAAAAAAGGAAACAGCAGGCGACCCCCAGATTCGGGAAGGCGAGGGGATGCATGTGGCAGCCCCCATTCCTGGGATGTGTCCATGGCGTGTCCGAGAGGCGTTTCCGGGGCGGGAGCGGGGCGGGTTTTCTGCGCCCGCCGCCGCCCCAGTCAGCCAGGCAGCACAGATTTGGGGGAGCCGTCGCCATGGGAGTGGAAGGCTGCACCAAGTGCATCAAATACCTCCTTTTCGTCTTCAACTTCATCTTCTGGGTGAGCACAGGGGCGGCGGGGAGCGGGGGCTGAGCCCCCCCAGCCTTTAAATAAGGGAGTTCAATATGGTTCGTCTGCCTGCGCCTCCTTCTTGCCCCCCCAGCATTGAGACTTGCAGTCTGGGACGTGCCTTAGGGGCTGCTTCCTTTTCTTTTTTTAATATTTTTTTTTGGAGGGCGGAGGGGCTGATTATCCACTGCTTTTTTATTTTAATGCATGCGTATGTATGTAATTGTACATGTACATCTATTTATGTCTATTTTTTAAATAGACATGCAGAGGGGGAGGTAGAATCGTAGGATGGTTTGATGTTGGAGAAGACCTTCAAGATGCTCGCGTCCAGCCGCTACAGATGTTTATGGGCGCCTTTCGGAGCGGAAGGGCGGGGGGCAGAGCCGAGGGAGGGGCGGCTCCCGCAGCCCCTCTTGCTGTGGGTATGCGCTGGGGAAAGCGGCGCTCCCCAGCCGGGGAGGGAAGGAGGGAGGGATGCAGGGATGCTGCCAGGCGGAGGGAGGGGAAGGCAGGGGAGGCGCTGGCCGTGCCGCCCGCCGCAGAGGAGGGGGCGTTCAGCAGATGCGGGCGATCCGGGGCTGGCTCCGCGCCCCCCGCCCCGCAGCTGCCGGCAGAGCCGGGACTCGGCCGCGCTGCCCCCGCCGCCCGGGAAGTTATTTTAGGATGCACATTCTATCCAGGCTGCCTTTCCTGAGAAAGTTTCTCTTGAAATAATCCATCCAGACATGCGGCTCGTTTAGCAAAGAGCGGCGTATCCCGGTTTCCCTGCAAAACCAGGTTTGTCCCGGTTAGGAGCAGCCTCCGGCAGCGCGAGGTTGGCTGGCAGGAGTCCCTCTAGAGCTCCCTGCGCTCGGGGGCAGCGAGATATGCCCGAGCAGGCTGCTGATTTCGTCTTTTAAATTACTCTGGTTTCCATTCCACGCAGTTTTTTTGTCTTGGAAGTGAGTCCAGCCCCACACTGGCAGTCAAGGCACCGCTTGGATGCCCAATGCCCTGTGCCTCTTGTCTGACATCCCGCTCTGTTGTCGAGGATTTTTTGGGATTTTTTTTTCTCGGCGCTTGCTTACAGCTGCGAACGTAGCAAGGGGGGCTGGAGAAGTGGGAAGGGGTCCGATGGCTTCCAGAACAAGCCCTGCTTTGGCACCCGGAGTTGCTCTGCCTGGCTGGAGCCTCTGCCTGCTGCCTCCTCGCTGGGGGTGCCTGGGGGAGCTCTTTGGGGGGTCCCCATCCCTGGGAGGTGTAGGGCTTAGCCAAGTGGGTGCTCACTTCGGGCCTGTTCGCCTTGTTCCTGGGTGTAACACTGACCGAGGGGGAGGTGACAAGCTCTGATAACAACGGCGTTAACTGATACGTGATGTGTTGCCAGCAGCGTGAATGAAGGATAGTTCTGATTTGTTTTTTTTTAACCTTTTCCTCCACTCTTAAAATGGCCGGATGGAGGCGGGTACGGTTGTGTATGAAGTGTTGTTCCTTCCGAGTTGTCGTGCTTGTCCCGGGTTTTTTTTCTTGCCTTCTGGTCCCGATTTCCTGCCATTCTTGTCGAAGAAGCTGCCGGCTATGCTTGCGAGGGAGGAAGGGTCTCCTGGGTGGCAGGAAGGATGCTGGGGGCTCTGAACAGCCACCACTTCTCAGCAAGATCAGTTGTTCACCTCAAAGTCTTGCAGAAGAGCTGATCTTTTACAAATGGGCATTTTGCTTCCAAGAGGAATTGCCAATCTATATAATTTCCCCTTTATGACTTCTGGTGCCTTGCCCTACCCTTTTGGAGGGTGCTCCCTGTGAGTGGGGGTTCAGTTCCTCCCCATGAGGGGTGCCTGTGAGCTGGGACCCACTGGCTCCCCAAAACTGCTCCCAGTGCTGGATTTGCTAGTTCCCTTGCACTGTCTCCTGTGCAGACTGGGAACCTGGACTTCGTTAGAATTAACAATGCTTTCTGCGAGGCTGGCCAGCTGAATGGTGCTTGAATACCAGATCTTGGAGTTTTCAAGCCCTTTTGTGGTGTTTTATAAACTAGTAGTTGGGGGGAATTTTAGGTTTACCGCAAAGGCAGGTTAGCTGCCAACCTGGCACCCCCAGCTGGGGAGGAATACTGTGGTTAGGTCCTTTACCCAAGGTGGCATTTAAGGACAGAATGTGGTGCTGAGCACCCTTGCTGCAGGCTGGCTGTGTTGGGAAACCACCTCTAACCACAGGGAGGTGTGAGACAGGGCACCTGCAGCCCTTTAGTCCTGCCAGCTGGTTATTATGCAAGGGCTGATGGGCTCCCCGTGCTTATTTGCTTATGATTTGCCTTGTGTGCAGCTGATGCTGGGTGCTGTTGATGAAAACAAGCCAGAGGCAGAGCCCAAAGTTTGGCAGGCACCATGCGGAGCAGCACAGGAGCTTGTTCTAGTGCCCAAGAGGAAGAAGGAAGCAATTCTCAGCCTTAGTTTGATAACTTTTTGATGTAGCCCTGCTATCCTGCTGGAGTGTAAATAAACTGACACCCCTCTGGCTTCCTCCCCCTGGCAGTGCAGGGGGAATTTCACGAAGCTGCTGTGTTGAAAAAGGAAAAGGTGACCCTGCTGCTAGTTCCTCGTTCATTGTACCTGAGATGTTTCAGTTTTATTTGGCTTTTTGGGATTGCTTTTCCTTTGTGCGTGCATTCGTGAGAAGATGCCAAGATTGTACTTGCTCCAAGGTGGTTTCTTGAGGAAGCAGCAGCTGCTGCGTGGACCAGATGTACAAATGAGTGCCTGTCCCAGGTGAGAGGGTCCCACGTGTTTGACAGTGGCACCCACTTACTGAAGTGGTGGAGGGGGCCATGGTCAGCACCTGCAGGCTTCACCTGGTTAGCAAAACACGGGGCTGGAAAGACAAAAGTTTTTCAGTGCTGCCAAGTTGTCCTGAAACCTTGGGGTGGCTGATGGCGAGTGGACACTCTGCCCTGTGAAAGGGAGCAGTAGCTGTTACTGGGCAGTTTGGCTGGTGTGATGGGCAGCCCAAGCAGGGCTGAGCTGTGTCCTGGGGTGCTGCTTCTCCATCCCAACCCTGGAACTGCGATGGTTGGACTTTGACTGCTGTCCTGAATTTTCCAAACCCGACAGCAGAGCTCAGTGTGTGGGGCTGAACTGACTACCACTGCAAAGAGTCCCTGGGGAGGCTGAAGGAAGCCAGCAAGCTATTTTAAAATATAATTAAACATAACTAAGGAGGAATTGACTTGCTTGGAGAAGGATCGCTCAAGCTTATTAGCTAATACAGCCCATGGCAGTCTTCCAGGTTGAGAGGACTGCTGGCTGCCCTAGCAGAGAGGTGTCTAATTAAAAGGAGGAGCTTGCTCCTAGTGCCATTTTCCAGGCACTGACTAACTCTTCTCTTCTGTGGGTTGAGGGGGTGTTGTACAGTCTGGGTGCAAAGGGAAGGAAGGGCAAGAACAGAGGGAAGGTGGAAGTGAGAGTCTGTCTCAACAGAGGTGGTTGAAAGGGAAGAGGTAGAGGAGTTGCATGTTTTCTTGTGCAGCACCGGAAGATCTGTTGACGGCACCCTGGAGTCTGCAAAGCCTGCACAGAGATACTTGGTGTTGGGAGGTGACAGTGTGGGGAGGTGGCAGCTCTCTGTGGTGGTTGGCCCTTGGTAACACTTCTGAGTGCCACATGACCCTCCCATTGTGGTGAGGAGGGTGGCTGTGTATCTCTGCTCACACCTTTAAAAGAAGAATGGAGACTCTCATGGCTCCTGTAGCTCTGAAGCACCGGTTTGAAGTAACTGTGGACTAGCAAAGTAGCTTGCATCTTGTTGTGGGTGCAGGCGTGGCCTGCCACTGGTGGCAGTGCCTGGCTGGTTGGGCTGCTGGTCTCCCTGGGAATTGCAGGGAGCCTGGCAAGCAGCAAGGACCTCATGCTGGCCCAGCATCTTCTACCACAGGCTTTGCTTGGTATCCTGGGACAATGTACAGGCAAGCATATTTCTGTGTGTGTTTGACCCTGCTGCTACTTAATACCCGTGTTTGAAGGGCGAGGAAGAGGTTTCCTTAGCAGGCTCAGTACCTACGCTCGAGTTTTGTTGCTGATGTCTCTGGGATGTTTTAGGGCACTCTGTCAAGTGAACATAGTCCTTCCATCACCTACAAAAACCCTTCTGAAGTCTCTGTGTGCAGAAGGTTTTTTGAAGAGATAGGTGCACCCTGCACTATGGGAGTACCCAATTGTACTTGATGAGGTGGGCTGCAGCTGAAAGGAGGGAATGCTGCTGGCTGGAATGGGGATTGCTCTGTTTTCCTCACGTTGTTCCCCTATCAGCCACCGTAATACTTATGTTCTGCAAGAGCATTAACAGTGAGAAACACTCTGATCCTGCACTGTGGAAGTGCCTTTCATGGTACTATTAAGGAGGGAAAGCAGTTGTATCACCATTGTAGTTAAATGCTTATGTAGGGGGCCAAATTAATTTTAAAGCAGTATCTCAAATTGTTTTCTTCTCTGCTGAGGGCAGTTAAACCCTGGCAAGTGCTACTTCTGTCTGCAGCAGGGATCAGGCTGGGAGCAGCCTGTGGGCACGGTGCTCCCCATCGTAGAACCCTGCTCCTGGATTGTGGTGCTGGATTCCCATTCTCCTCCCATCCATCAAGCTTTATTTGGCCTCTGGCATGCTGCTCCTCTGGGAGTGTTCCTCTGGAGCTTGTTTTGAAAAGCTCTGCAGTGTTGTAGGGCTGGTAACTATAGGCACCAGTGGAGAATTTCGCTCTGGCTGGCAGCTCTATTAATAGCCGCTGCTGGGAGCTGTGCTGCTGGGAGCAGAGCAGGGCTGCAGGCTGCTCTCCTCCTCCTGCCTGCAGGGCATGCTGCTCTTCCCAAATGCCTTTCCTGCAATTCCTGGGCAGGCCCTGCCTGCAAACTTTCAGCCTGACCTGTAGTGGCTGTGGAAGGCAGCAGTTTGACGTGGCCTGTGCTGTGACAGAGTCCTGTCTGCCACTCCTGCCTGTGAGTGCCTGTGCCAGGATAACCTTTTGCGTTGTGTGCCTGTCAGACTGCAACTCTGTGTCTTACTGAAGTCCCTTCTCCTGCTTACACCCTCCCAAGGGCCACAGTCCACCCCAACATGCAGCACAGCAGTGATCTCTAGCACATCTCACCTTAAAATTTCGAGTGACTTTTTGGTGTGAAGACTTGACAATGTAACATGGAGATGGTTTCAGCATTGAACCCAAGTTCCCAGGTTCCTGGGCCACCATTCAGCTGTCAGCCCTTTGCTGCACGCCATTCCCTTTCAGCAGTTCCATGAGGTGCAGCTGTGGCAGTAGAAAAGAAATTAATCTCCTGCTTTCCAGGAGGCGAGGTGCAGGCTGTGGGAAGGTGTGGTGCTAGCTGGGCACATTCTATGTGTCCCTCTCTTGCCTGCCTCAGTCCTCAGGCTGGTAGTGCAGGACCTGTAATGTGCTAGGATTTTGCAAGGGCTTGTACTGCCCTTCCAAAGGTAGTTTCCATCAAGTTATGAGTCTCTCTCTTCTCTTTTTCTCTACTCATGCTGCTTCACCTAGAGACCCACAAATTACCTGGGAGCAAAGCATTCAACCCCAAATTAGCAGTTTGTTCCTGGCCATCTGAGGGGCTTCTTGCATGGGAAGATATTTCAGCCTTGGCACTTGGCTTTTCTGCATCCTGGTTCCCCACACCTGAAAGGAGGGGGGTTCATTGTTACTCCATCTCACCGGCATTGCAAGTTGTGTTGGAGAGGAGCCATCAGGAGCCCTGGCTGGGCTTCTTGGATGGGGTCTGGGTGCTGCCCTCACAAAGGGCTCTGCTTCCAGGTGGTGTAAGGGAAATTGCAAACCTCTGTGGCATGAGAACATGTTAAAAATCTCCAGTCATCTACCTTAATCATAAACCAGCTAAAATTCATTAAGCTTTCTTGGCAGCATCCTGCATCTTGTTAATAACTGTGGTATTTCCCAGGCATCGTGGTGTGAGTTCTGCCAGCAGCATTTTTCCAGGAAGGTGAGAGCCTCTCCCTGCCCTTGGGCTCTCGCAGGTTGGGAAGCAGGACCTGGAGGCAGGACCAGCCATGGCTGTGGGAAGTGGCTCTGCTAAAATACAGCATTGTGAAACTGCTGGCAGCTCTGCTTCCCTCCTTCGCTGACTGCAGCCACAGGATGTCTGTCTGCTTTGCTTTGGCATGCCCAGCAAGCTGCCCTATAGCCAGAACTTCTTTTTTCTCCTCTTCCCTTCCAGGAAATCTGTTTGAGAGAAGGGTGGAGGGAAGGGAGCAGGAGGAAGAAGGCTGTGGGCAGCCAAAGGGACCAGGTAGTTGATGCACATCCTGGCTTATGTGAGTTTTAGGGATCAACAGGTTAAGGTAGGGGCAATTCAGAATGTGGAGTACACCACATTAAAAGGGGAATGGGGTCATTCCTTGCACCCCTAATTCGTAAGAATTTCTTCTGGAGAGAAGTGACTAAGCTGTGAAAAATGGGCTTGTTCCCTTGCCCCACAGCTGGATCTGGAAATTTTAGGGTGAACAGCATGTCCATTGGTGAGGCTCAGTCCAGGAAGGAGCCTCACTACGTGCACTGTGGATTCGGCAGCAAACCAGGACTGCACACCTGCTTTCACCATGGTGCTCATCTGGTGATACCTCCTCACATGGGATGCCATCCCATCACCTCTTGGGGACACGCGGCCTTGCCTTTTCCTGCCCCTAGGCAGCATTCCATGGGGACTTTCCCTCCCTGTGTCAACCAGGAGCAGCATTCCTGAAAAAGCAAGCCTTGGGCAGGCAGGATCCAGCTGGAAAAGTCTAGCTGTCTGTGGAAGAAGCAATAAATCTGTGGAAGCTGGAAAATAGCAGTAAAGAGGAAATGTCGGAGCCTGCAGCACCACCTCTGCTGTGCCAGGAAGCTGCTCAGGGTGTGAGCTCTGGGGCCAGCCCCGTCCTGGGGAGCACCACTGATGGCCTTTAGATTATTGCAGTCCCCAAAAATTTAAATGGAGAGCTGTGCTGGGCACTCAGACCATATCGTGACAAGTGACGGCCCCAGCCTGTGCAACAGTGCTGTCTGACAAGCTGGGAACACAAAGATCAGTGGGATAACCTGTGTGAGATTACAGATATTCACAGCAGAAAAACATAGTGGTGTGTATGAGGTTGTGCAGCCTAGAGATGAGCGTGACACTGCCATCAGTGGTTGGAGCTCTTCAGGCTCTCGTGTTGGCAAACAGCTGTTATAGGATGGAAGGGGGAGAAAATATCAAGCTTTTATCTGGAACAAGTTGTTCTATTAAAAGTGAGATTATCCCAAGCAAGGTACAGTGGAAGGCAGAGTTACTGTGGCAAGCTGACTATGTTTTCTCCCTCTTGTTTTCTTTGCTTTGGGAAGAAAGAGCCTTAATTCCGTTTTGGGCTTCTTGGTGGTGGGAGGATGTATGGTTTTCATGGAAAAAGTTACTCATCGTAGCCCAAACGCTGTTTCCATTAGTAAGTGAATGTAGTTTTCTCTTAAGAAACACAGCTGTTATTGGATTAAAGCTTCCATTCAGAGGTCTTCCACACTCTGTTAAAAATGCAGATGGAGTCAGGCGGTGCGGGAGGGATGTGTGATGTTCTTGGGGCACATTCAGGATGAAACCAGGAACATCTGGAGTTGGTTCAGCTGGCTGTCTTAGGCAGACCTCACTGCTGGGGTGGGTTTGATGCATTAGAAGAGGCTCCATCCCTCTAGCTGATGTTCCCAAATGATTAAAAAATATCTTGAGGGCCACTTGCAGCCTGCTTTCAGGATTGTCAGGCATTTTAAGGCAAATTTGATTGGAATGGAGCTGCTAGTGTCACCCCAACCTTGCCATGGGTGGCAGGATGTGCTGGGGTGGCACTGCTGAGTGTGGATGGCAGCATGTCAGGGCAGAGCAACATATCCTTGCAGGGAGAAAACCAAAACAAAAAAGGCTGCAGCCTTTTTTCTTTACCTCTTCCAGCCAGCACAGAAATCCAAACCTTCCTCAGGGTGTCTTCTCTCCTAGCAGCTACAAAGAGAACTTTACTTTGAGTGGCATGGATTAATTAGGGGACATGTTCTTTCCTCTGAGAGTAAAAACACAAACTTTGTTATGCCCTCAGACAATGAACGAGCCTCACCAGTCTGGATTTGAGTAACTTTGTGCAAAGCCACAATCTGCCCTATTTGGAGCTGGACTTGAGCACAGACTGGCTTTCGTGACTTTTCTCCGTAGCCAGTGTTTGGAGAACCTCAGGCTGGCCCCAGCGCAGGAGGGATGAGGGACTGTGCCGGCAGGGAAGTTGCATTGGTTGTTGTGGGGGAAGTGTTAAAAGCAGATTACTTTGGTGGCAAACTGTGGAAAAGCAAAGATTTCCCTTCCTCTGTGGGAGCTGGTGGGGATTTTCTCCATTTGATAGTGGAAAAGCCGTGAGAGCAGTTTACCCTGTGAGTTTGGAAATAGTGTGGGTTTGCCCCAGCTTCAGTGGCATTCCTGCAGTTGCCCCATTCCAGTCGCTTGCATAACTAGAGNCCACCCCTGTTCCCCCCCCATTTCTCCTCTCTCTTACAACTGATACTCCCTCCTTTTTCTTCTCTGGCATGCAATATACACATGGACACAATGTTCCTGCTTTTGGGAACGGGAACCTCTTTGGGCTTGGCCTCCAGAGCTCTGTTGTTTTGTTTTTTTTTTTCCTTTGCAAACCAATTCTTGGTGTCTGGCACAGGG
>VXAX01005444.1:991224-1016003 GCA_013399835.1 Leptocoma aspasia | reverse complement strand
CTGAAAAAGCCCTTTTTTTTTTTTTTTTTTTTTGTGACTTTCATGGTGCTTATCATGCCTGTAGCTGACCTGATTCAGACTCTTTTAGAAGTAGCATGTTTCTGCTTCTATACTTTTTGGTAGTTTTCTTCCCTTTTTTACGATGAATGGGTTCAAGGATTTAGGACACTCAAAATTAAATTGGCATTTGAACAGGTGATTTCAGCATTTCACAGCAGTGTTATTGGAATTCTTAATGGTTTGGGCTTTTTCCCAGATTCATGTTTTTCCCCTCTCTCTTATGCTTTTAAATGGAAGGGGGATGTCACAGAGGACACAGCGAGTCCTGCAGGAAAAGCTTTACCTAAAATTCCTTTCAGTGACACCTTCCCTGCTGTAGTGCCCCATATATCTGCTCCCATTTTCCACAGCCATTCCCAACCCCTCCCTGAAAGAGAAAACAGTGAGGAAGTCAGTCGTAAAACTTCCCATTGTTTGTACATAAATATCCCAGTGGCTGAGTTGATGTCCCATGCACAGAATGTCTCCTCCCACATCTGGAGTGTGTTTTTGTCCTTGCCCTGGTCAGTTCTGCGTGTAGGTGTGCACACGTGGGTGTGGGCACGCTGCTCTTCTGCTGCTTGACAGCATGGGCAAGGCAGCAGTCTTGGCCTGGAGGTCCCCAAAAGTGGTGTGGTGGTGCTTTGGCCTGACCCCAGGTCTTGCTCTGCTTCAATTCCTGTATTAGGACATTAAGGAAAGCTCTGTGTGCCTGAGGAACACTAGGTGTGCTTGACTGGAAGCCTGACCCTGGATGGGAAGTAGTGTGCATGCAAGACTTGGGGGCAGAGGGGGAAAATGGACAGTTCCCCCTCTTTCTGTCTGTATCTCCCAGAGAAATGAAATGGGGTGATAACAACCCACAGGTAGCTGAGGCTGGCCCTAACTTCTGTTGAAAAGCTCTCCTAAAAACCTTAGTGGCACATCTCTTCCTGCTTGGGTAAGGTAAAGCCTTCCACTGAAAATAATAATAAAGCATAATACAATACCTCTTGGGAAAGAAATGTCCTGCAAGAACCAGAAAGGGCTTTGCACATCCCCAGAATGAGGGGCCTTCTCACAAAGCAGGGAACATCATATGGCTCATGATCTGTGGGGCACAAAGCATGTTGCAGGGGTGATGGTTAGAAAGGATGTTCTTGTACATTTGTGGAAAGATGAAAAGCAAGTCTTCTGCTCCTGGCTGAAAATGGCCAGTCTGGCCCTGAAGTGGCTGGAGCAGTAGATAACCCTTGCTTCCCTCTGTTTTCTCCCAGCTGGCAGGAGGCATCATCCTGGGAGTGGCCCTGTGGCTCCGCCATGACTCGCAGACAACGAATATCCTGTACCTGCAGCTGGGGGAAAAGCCAGCCCCCAATACCTTCTACGTGGGTGAGTAGCTCTGGGGTACCGGTGTTGCTGCTTGGCTGTGTGCCTCAGAGCAGGCTGCAGCGTACCCAAAAGCAGGGCAGAAAGCTCCAGGTGAGCAACGGGGAGGTCACAATAAAAATACCTCCCGCTGCCCTTGTGCTCTCCAAAATATCCCCTGCTGTGCCAGCCAAAGCCTCTGATAAATGCTGGCTGTGGCCCAAGCGCAGAGTCCAAATCCACATCAGCTAAAAATGCAAAAAGACATGTTGTGGTGTAGTGGGTTTTCTCCAGAGCACATTTGGGAAGAGGAGGGACTTCTTGGAAGCGTGTCTTGTTTCCTATCCAAAGGGACGTGGAAGCAGCCGGCAGAGTGCCTGGCAGTAGCAGGCAAAGCTCGGTGAGCATGTGACTCATGTTCTCCAGGAGGGGCAGGTGGAGCCTCTGTGCACTACGGTGAAGCTTAGCATGATTTTTGTTAATTTGACAGCATGCTGGAAGCTGAAACCCCCTGTTTTTCCCCTGTTCTCCAATGATCCCTCACAGATGAGGAGGAGGAAGCTTGCAGGAGGGGCTGGCTGCCAGTCAGGAGCTGGCTTGGAGCACAAGCTGGCAGGGATGGAAATGTTGTCTGATCCGATGTCCTGTTCTCACCTGTAGCTAAAATTACTTTCTGGAAAGGGTTTTCCTTTGCATTTCCCTGCTTGCCTGTGAAACAGCATGTCTGAGCCCTCTCCCTGGCTGTCCCTGGTTACAGAAGATGCCCCTGCTGTAAATAGCTGTCGGTTTTTCTCTCTTGCTGTCTGTCTTCTGCCTCACACCCAGAGCTCTCTACTTGCAGCGTTTTCCCTTTGTAGATCTCATTTTTAAAAACAGAAAAGGGAGCTCACAAGAAGTCAAACTCTCTCCTTTCCAGGAACCAGTCCAAACCTCTCCTTCTTTTGGGGGTCTAACAACGGATACCTCCCTAGTTAACATGTTCTGAACCTGGAGCATGGGACAGAGTCCTTCCCTCTTGCCTGTTGAGCATCTTTTAGTCTTCCACCCTTATTTTGTCTTTGTCTTCAGCCTTTGCTATTTAGAAGGTATTGGGGAAGGACTGTGGGTCCCGCCACCACACTGACTTTCCAACACTCGTGAGCAGGCCATGATTTGAGGCTGGCTGTCTTTTTAAAGTTATATTCAGCAACAGATTGGCCTGGATTCCTTCTGGCAGCTGCAATTTCCATGCAGTAATAACAGCAGAACATTTCTTTCAGTTGCTGCCTTTCCCAACCAGACCTCTGGAGTCTGAAGGCTGGGATTNTTTTTTTTTTTCCTTTGCAAACCAATTCTTGGTGTCTGGCACAGGGCACTGGTCCCAGGATTTGTCAGGAGGCTTTTAAAGGCCAGCCAGGCTTTGCTGCGGCGCTGCAGGACGGGGGGAGGCAATAAACACTGTCGAAGGAGGAAAGCTTCCATCACAGGGTGTGGACTGAGCGAGGAGGGGAAGTAGGAAAGCAGGGATTTGGTGTCTCCTGGTTTCTTTCTGTCTCCTTTCCCCTACCCCAAAGCTGGAGTTGTTTGTTAAAGTCTATTTTTCCAGGGTGTCTGTGTGGTATGGGAGGGGAAAAATAACGGATTTGAGGGCAGCAGGGAAGTGGGAGAAAGAAGCCAAGCTACAGAGTACCAGGCATGATACTTCAGGCTGCAGCAGGAGGAGAGGAGCAGTCCTTGCCCTCAGCTCCCAGACTGGACCATGACAGCAGCCACCCCTGCAGCCCCCAGGGCACAGGCAGCTCTTCCCCTGCTCACCTTTCCAGCCCCAGGGAAGGGGCTCCTGAGGGCTGGGGTTTCCCACAAGGCTATCCCTCCTCCCCAGCACTTTGGCACTGCATGCACAAGTTGTCTTGTGGGCTGGCTTGGGAGGTTGTTAAATGGGCCCTTGTTCATGGGTTTTTCCTCAGCACGGCGTGCAAACCATCTGATCCCTAACCACTTGTTGCAGTCTTGGCTTTTGACACTTCCATTTTGGCTCTGGATCCAGTGCTCCAGCAAATGCATTAACTGTTTCAGCACTGCAAAGACCAAGCAGTACCAGGGGTGGAATAGCTGGAGCACCTTAGTTCCATGCTTTCATAACTATAAAGGAAAATACTTGTTCTTCATCCAAGCTTGGCTTATGGTCTGATAGGCATTTATTTGCTTTATTTGAAGTTCAGGAACCAAAATCTTTCTTACTCTTGGATAACATTATGTCTGGAATACTTTGTCTGTCTGGAGGCTGGGAAGATGTTGGTCACAAGGCTGAAAACATCCTTCAGGATAGCTAGAGGCATTGATAAGTTGCTAACAACTGGCTAACCACTTCTCAGATATTTACTCATCCTACACATAAAGGACCATTGAAAAAAACCCAAACAGATAACAAAACTGTGATTCAGAGTGTTAGGAGAGCCCGTAGAAGGCTGAGCTGGTCTCACTCTGCAGATACCAGTACAAATTGGAACAGTTCTGGTCTTTCCACAGTAAATTAGTGCTGTGGTGTCACTGCTTTTAAGAGCACCTGGGGATCTTGAAAAGAGGCGAGTGACCCTGGACTTACTACTTTTGCCCTTTCTTGGTGGGATGACAGTGGGAGGAAAAAGCCAGGTTCCCCATCCTTCAAAGATTTGATTATGTGATGCCTGGAGATGGCTGTTGTGGATGAAATGCTTTGAGGAGGGCAGGAACAAAAACCTCAGCTCTCGTTTGAGTTAAATTAAATCCACACCCCAGGATTTCACACTTGCCCCTTGCTGGGCTGCCTGTGTGCTGGGAGCATCACTGGGTGCTGGTCCCTGCTGCTGCCCTTCCTGTGCTTTCCCTCAAGCTGCCTGGCAAGGAGTGGAGCACAGCAGCCGGATGGTCTCGGCTTCACTCTCTCCTGCCAGATCCAAAATAGGAAATCTGCCTCCAGCTGCTCACAGCAAGTGACAGGGCAACACGACCTGTGGCTCTAATTAGCTCGGCCCTGGGAGCGGTGCCAGCCACCATGAAGAGAGCAAAAGCGTCCTGAGCTGGGGTGCTGTTTTCCACGTGGCTTTTGGGGTGAGGAAGGAGTTTGCTTTGCCTCTGTCTAGGTTTTGTGTGTTTTATTAGTAAATCCTCATCTGGGCAGTGTCTCCTCCCTGGAGCGTGGTGGCACAGGGGAGGAGTGTGAGGTTTTGGACAGGCATACAGCAGTGGGGTAAACTTGGCCACCGAGGTTGCTGCCACTGCTGCCTCTCCCTGTCATCCTGGTGGGTGTCACTGTCCCAACAGAAAGGCAAGAGGGTTTTTTTGGGGGGGGAGGAGTTCCCTAGGTAATGTTTATCCGGCTCCCAAGCCAGTCAGGCAGCAGAGCCTGAGAGAGGCAGGTGGGGGACAGCTGAGGGCAGCAATGGCTTGGGACTGAGGTGGTGACTGTGCCTGTGAGAGCTGCTGAGGCGTGGAAGGGACATCGGCTAGCGGGAACACAGGCTTCCTTAACAGGTGAATCAGACTGCCTTCACCATCCTCCTCGGAACAAATACAGCCCAGGATAATGATTTCTGCCCAGGAAACAAGTTCAAGCTGCTTTTAACGCAGACTGGTCTAGAATAAATGGGCCAGAAAGCACAGGGAGGCTTTGCAGTCTTTCTTACAAATGAGTACATATCTGAGCTGAACTGCAGCTGCTCACAAGCTTTCATGGGTGTCTTCAGGATTTTGGAGGTCCTGTCATGAGGTTTTGCTGGGCTCAGGGAAATCTGACTCTTGGCAGAGAGGAGGGAGTGTGAAGTGGAAGTGCATAGAGCAGGGATAGGGACATCTCTCTGAGCTTTCCCCAGCTTTGCCCATTGTCCTTACAGTACATGAGGATGCCTTGGCCACTCTTAACCACAGGTCCCAAATGTGACCAGCCGTGCAGAGCATCCCAGCCTATCACCCAGACTGACTTGTGTTGGCTAAGTGGTTGTGGAGGAGCTATCCCTTCTATCCATAACTTAATTAGCCTTTTCAGGACTGCCTTGGGTGAAAAGCAGTGATTTCTGGGAGGTTTTCATTGCAGAGGGGGCTCAGCAGAGCTCCAGTGTGTTGCAAAGGCTTTAGGGGTCAGCAGTGCTACAATGGCTGTGGACCTACCAGGAGCAATGAGAAGGTCTTGGTTCCTGTTCCCACTCCCATCCCTCTGGAAATGTTAGGCATCTTCTAGAGATGGTGCCAGCTTCCATACATCGTGGGGTTAGACTCAACAGCACATCTTTTGCTAGACTTGTTGTGAAAGGGCTAGAGAAGAGCCTAAGGCTCCTGGTCTGTAGGTTCTGTAATAAACACCAGTCAAAAACCACCTTCAGCCTTGGCATGAGGTGCTGCAGGGACCCCTGTGGATTCACACAGCTGGTTCAGGACTGATTTCTTCTCTCACCCATTTGTGTTCTACTTTGTCAAGGCCCCCTGTGTCAGAGATTTTCCACCAGACACATGAGCTGTGGTCAGGCTTGCGTGCTTGGCAGGGGAAACCAAGGTTTGCATTTGGCCTTGAACCACACCGAGCAAAATGGATTATTTAAAAAATAATATATGTGCATTTTTAAAAAGAGAAGTGCATGCATTTTTCTGTCATGGAAATAAACTTACTTAAAATTAAGTTACTTACAATTTAAGTTACTTACAATTAACTTACTTACAATTTAATTATTTAGTCCTTTAAAGGAAAGAAAAACAAAAGCTGAGTTTTACTTGTTCTAGATTTTCCTCTAATCACTGTCAGATCAACTCCTTTAATAATACTGGAATTATTTTTAAAATAGTTGTTTTAAGGCAAAACACTTTCATAGTACTTTCCTTTCTGGCTTACATCATGTATCTGACAGTATAGGGATTTTTGTATTCTTATCACAGAATTCAGTTTCTGTTAAGAAAGCAACATGGTATTTCATTGCATTTCCATTTAATTTTATTTAATTGTAATTCATTCCACCTTGGTCATGGCCAATGCCTGTGCTTCATTTACTCTGCAGACTAAAACTGGTATCTTTAAAAATACGTCAGTACCATCAAGTTATTTTGGGTTCAGTTCTATCCAACTACAACTAATGTAGTTATTCTTTTCCTTTGTCCCCTGCCATTGGCTTTGCTGCCCTGGGCCTGTGCCAGAGGTGGCTCCTTGCTCTTCAGAGCTGTTTAAACCTGTAGCTTTGGCAGTTTTCCTTAGAAAACTTGCATCATGTTTGAAGCATGCAAAACCCACAAGGGATCCTCCAGTGGGATTTGTGCTTTTTTCATGGATGAGATCCCAGGGCACATAGAAATGCCGAGAAGTGCTGTAGGCTGGGGCAGCAGAGGATGGGCCAGCATATTCCAGCCTGGCTCTCCTGTGCTGTGCCACCATTGTCCATCCCAGTCCTGAAGATGTGCCACAGACTTCCTCCCAGCTCTTGCAGGTGTGCAGAATTTACAAAACTTGAGTCTCCTTCCAGTGTTTCCTGGCTAGGCAAAGGAGAAGTAATTTGACTGTGGTATGTGTGGAGTGGATTTGGGTACAAGTGTGTGCACACCAGGATATTCTTTGGGGCTTTCCCCACCACCCTTTTGTTTTTCTGATAGAGGGGTGCTCATGGCTTCTTCTTTCCTTGCTCTTGTAGATGAGGGCAACACGTCCAGGCTTTCATCTCCCCGTGAGAGCTCTCCATGCTTTGTGACCCTGTTGCTCCATCTGGAAGTCATTAGCAGCTACAGAGCAGCAATGTTTTCCTTGGGAAAGGGGGTGGAGAGGAATGGAGGGGCTTCCCACTTGTCATCTTCCAGCAAACCCTCTCTTTTTCCAGCCCCCCTCTCTCTCACCCCACTTTGAAGATAGCACTGCCAGCTCTGCTGGGCCAATTCCACCAGGCAACTGGACAAAAATGTCTGGGAGACCCTGCTTTGCTGGCTGGCTCACACAGCCATCTTTTTCCTGCCCCAACCCTGCCCTGGAGGGACTTTCCACTCTCTGCCTGTATCTTGCTCCCAAGCTGCCAGGAAGAACATCATGATCATTTCTTGGGCTGCTGGGAAGGGTGTTCTTCCACAGTGGGTGGTGTGGGGTAGGAGGGAGTCTCCTTGCTATTGTCTAATGCTTCCACCCTTCCCTGCAGCAGCAGTGATGATGAGCCCAATGAAATTCAGCATCTCCAGGCCAGGAGCAACAGCAGGGTGGCACTGAAGCCTCCCTCCTTTCCTCAGAGGCTTGCAAAACTCTTGGATGTGCAGAGTCTCCCCGCAGGAGCCTGTTGGGAGAATAAACATGTCTCTTTTGTCTGTTCTCAGCCCCTTTTTAAAGCCCATCCCACGGAGAGGGCAGGCACAGCTTGGAGAGCTGCCTGGCCTTCCCAGGAAGCATGGTGTCATGCTGGAGGGGGATTTCTTGTATGATTTCTTTTTTGTCTTTTGGAAATAGTGCTATGGTGACTTGGAGGCAGTGGCTGGCTTCTATTTAGCCTTATGAGTTAAGGATGCTGGGAGAGGATTAAAATGAGGGGAGAAGTAGGGTGCTGTTCAGGAATGCCCAGGCCTGGAGCTGCACAGCATTTCTGATGGCCATGGTTGGGCATGGGAGGAGAGCTAGCCAAGGCTGGCCTGCTCCCTGCTTGTTTTAAAGGGACACTCTGGTGTTTGTTCCTTCTTTTATTTGTTTTTTCATTGTGTCCTTTTTTTAAGACTGTTTATTTCTTCCTGTTTTCTTTATTTCTCAGCAGGGACAGGACATGGGTTTTACAACCCTGCAGACACCAGCTATGCTGCTTTAATGCCAAAGCAAGTACTGACACTGAATACTGCCTTTTTTGCTCCTTTCCCTGCTCCCAGAACTGAGCATCCCCCTTCCTACCTGCAGGTAGGGGCCCTCAATCATCTGCTTGAGCTGGGAGCTAAGCTGGCCTCTTGGCTGCTTTTTTTTCCTCTTTCCCACCTAGCATCAAACCAAGAGAAGTGCTCAATTACTATCAGTTTCCTGTCTCTGATGTCTGGGGGCTTTCCTAAAGCTTTACAAGATCCCTGCAGCCCAAAGCAGCACATGCCCTGGTTGTATTGGGGAAAGAGTGATTGTGTTTGGTCCACTGATGCTGCTTTTTCTGTTCATCATGTTCTGATCTTGATGCTCTTGAGGGAGGAGATCATATCATGGTTCCTGTGCTCCTGCTTTGAATTCAGGTGAGGAAGTGAAGTTGGGAGTGGCTGGTCTCTCTCCTAAGGCTTTCTTCTTGAAGGCTCCATCTCAAAAGGAGATAGAGGACTCCAGGCAGTATTTACACCACTCCTCTGACTTCTCCAACTTCCAGATACAGGTCCTGAGGCTCACAGCTTACTTTGGTGTGTGGCTGGTTATGTGTGGCAGTTGTAGCAGTCTTTCTTGCTGCTGCCTTACCAGAGAACTGTGCCATAGGGTTAGAAATCACAGTGTAGTGCTGCTTGAGGATGTGTAGGTGCCTTGGTACCATGATCACCTGTACGTGATTTGCTCACTGTACCTGTTGCTGCAGCTCCAGCTGTTCTCATATGTACTGCTGCTGTGTGAGGGGGCAGAATGGCTGTAGGCACTGCAGATTGCAGTTTATACCTCTCTCATTTTCCTTTTTGTTTACAGCAAACAGCGCTGCTTGTTGTAAAACCCCAGAGAAAGCTGCAGTAAGAATGAGCTGGGATGTGAAAGGCAGATGGAGCTTTGCTTGTGCCAAATTGTGCCCATTCAGGTAGAGCCCTGAAGGAGCAAATACCATTTTAGTCAAGAGTTCCTCACCCAGGAGAGGATTTTAGGGGTTAACCAGTCTCTGATGCTTACACAGATGAGGGGGAGGCTTGTGAGGAGTCTCCTCTGACTTTGAGGAGGATAATGTGCTATTCAGGATGGGGATGACAGGTGCCTTGCTCACAGACACGGAGCCCAAAACCACACTGGGCGTCATCGTCCCAGTGTGCCAGGAATGAAAGCTAAGATGTGTCAGGCTGCTTTCTGGGAAAAGGTCTTGGTCGTTCCAGTCTGCACCATGCTTGCTGTGAAATAGTCCCCCAGCTTGCCTGGCACCCAGTCTGAAAGTGGAGACCCCCCCGCCAGCCCCATTCCTTGAGGGGAAGGATGGGTGTGGGAAAACAAACACCATTCAAAGCATGTGGTTGGGCACTGGGATTGCCTTCTTTTGCTTTCTCAGCCTGGAGCATGGCATTTCTGTGGAGAAACACTGCTGGCATTCCTCACTGCACATGTTATTTTTGCAGTAAATATTTTGTGCTCGTTTTTAAATAAACTCCGGCGCAGAGTCTTGCTCTGCTGCCTCCCGGGAGAGGCTGTCGTGCTCTGGCCCTCGGTAACAAAAGGAGACTCCATAACACCCACTTGTTTGTGCCTGGGAATGAAGCTGGCCTTTATTCCAGAAACCTTCCAGGGTTTTTTTGTGGTTTGCCGAGCTCAGGCCAGTCATTGCTGCCCTCTCCCCCGCCTGGTTGTGCATTCCTGCTGCTCCCACTGCATCCGCTGGGCTCCGGTCAGGAAGCTGCACGTGGTGCACATCTTCTTCCCTCCCCTCCTTCTTGCTGTTTCCTCACTTGATAGCTGTGCTGGCTCTGATGAGGAGCTGCTGAAGTGAGAGCAGGGAGGGAAGCGGGAAGCTGGGACAGTCCAAGGTCTGCACAGCCTGCCTGGGGTGGGAGTTCAGCAGGTCAGGATTGGTTTTGTTTTTTTGAAGCTGCCAGAAATCCCAGCAAGAAGCAAGTACAGAGATCACTGGAAAACTTCTCTAAAACAGCAAATGTCTGTGTTTCCTCTTAGTCTCCTCCATCAGTTGAGGGTCTCACTGGGCTTTCATTTCCTAGTTTTCAGAGCAGAACTTTCCCAGCCACCAGTGGGTCCTGTGTTTTCCTGATGATCTCAATATCAGAAATGTATCTTTTACAGTGAGAGCAATCATTCACTGGAAAAATATCCCCAGGGACACAATACAGTCCCTATCATTGGAGGTTTTCAAGATAAAATTGGGCAGTGTTCTGCATAGTCTCTCCTAAGGTTCCCAGTCTCATGAAATGTTGGACCAGGTGATGATTTGACATCCCTTGAAGGGACTGGGCTGCTCTGTGACTGTGATCTTCTGGCAATATTTGTTCATCCCAGAAGGTGCCTTCAGTGTTTATTTTGAAAAAAAATTAGAACAAAACCTTCTGTCTGTGGTGACCTGGTTGTTGGGGTCCCAGCATCATGCTCCTTGGTCTTCAAACGTGCTGCATCTGCTTGTTACCCGTATAGTGGCGTGGTTAGCATGAATAGTGACTTGTCAGATGTGGAAATGACTTGCCCCTAGCACAGCTTTGTCTTCTCTCTACTGTCCTAATGAGAGAAGAAATCAGAAACTGCTGCAGTCAGGGATGAGGAAAGTTGATTTTTTGACTTGTGATGAACTTGTCAGTTGAACTACCCAGCATTTAAAATAGAAAAAGCTGCTGGTTTGGGTTGAAAACCCAAGCCAGCAGCTTCACTGGTACAAGCTGGAGTGGCGAGGGCTGGTTATTGGGCATTAGCAGCTTCTGGTGACAGTGAGCAGACCGTTTTTTGGGACGCCACTGCTGGTGTGTTGTTCTCCGTGAGACAGCAGTTACACAGCGTCTGACAGGCTCCATCAGTCTCTCTGGGGCTTGGCAGGTGTCCAGCAGACAGCCTTCTTTGTACAGGGTTCATTAATGCCTTCCCACCACCTCCAAGCCCTTTGGGGCCCCTCTGTCCTGCATACAGCCCAGCCCACTGTTTACCATGCTGTCTTTCTGCCCAGCTGCTCCACCTCATCTTATCTCCAGCTACTGGGACAAAACCACCTCCTTCCACTTCAGGCAGGCCTACAGAACTTAATATGCTGGCCTGTCCTTTCCAATAAACTCTCCCAGTAGGTTCCTTTTGCTTGTTTTCCCTTTCTTTGCACACCTTCATCCAAGGAGGTATCTCATCCCCACTTGGGGGGCTTTTTGCCTGTTGGGTTTTCAAGGCTCCTGGGCTTTGCTGAAGGCCCTTCAGAACACACCAGGGGTGCAGCTCATGCCTCTGGCCCCGTTGCTGACGGTGTTGCCGCAAGGATGTTGGTGTCTCCGGCCACAGCTCCCAGCAGGTTTTGTGAAGAGGGGCTTCCTGCGGGGTCAGCGTGCTCCATTGTGGCACTTCCCCTGCAGCTGGCTTCCTCCCTCCTGCAGTGCCTAAAAATAGAGTGAGCACGGTGCTGCTGAGAAACACCGGAGTGTCCCACTGCTGGAGCCACTGGGGCGGCAGAGCCGCTGGGGCGGCGTTTCCGTCGCCGCCACTCGCCAAGTCAGCCCTCACATTGGCGCTTGTGCTTTTGGCATGCTGGTGAGCTCTGTTTTAAAGAGGGAAGAACTTTCCCGAGTTTGAAGAATCTCTAAGGGAACGTTAAACAAGAGGAAACCGTTACTGTGTATCTGGTGTTTTAGAGAAGGGCTTACTTTACTTGACTCTTTAGACTTCGCACTTTAATTATCAGAAGATTGTTTAAAAGCTACAGAGATAAGAAAAACTTTAAACATCACAAGCATGTACAAACAGTTTTAATCTTGAGCTCTGTTTATATGTTAGGGCTGTTCCTAAAGGAGAGCTGCCAGTCTGATTAATAACTATAAAGCATTTTCACTCATAGCAGAAGAAAGCATTTCATTGAAGGGATGTGTCTCCCAACCACTAGTAAGATTCACTATTGCTGTTACCTCTGAGATGCCCCTGTTCTTTTATCCTTATCATGATTCTTTTCCCATTAGAAATAGTGACTGCAGTCTTACCTGATTTGTCATTTTTTGCATGTATCAAATTGCTTTTGAATGGGAAATAAAATTAACTTAGCAAGTAGTAGAACCACAATACTTGAGAATATTAGTTAATGAAAAATGTACTAAATACGAGGTATATACCAGCAGAAAACTGTGTCAAATTTAACTGAGCTGGTAGTGTTTGGCTGAGTAATCACTATGGCTTCACCAGTCTCGTGGTTGGTGAGACCATGGTGATTACTCATGGCAGCAGACTTGAGCCTTGAGCTAAGCTCTTGTTTCCTGAATGAATAAACTTTTATTCCTCTGTTTTCTGAACCACTCCCAATGCCTCTTTTAAAGCTTTGAACTAGTTATGGTGCAAATTCAGTAAGTTAAAGTAAAAAATGTTGTACTCTCTGTGGAAGAACCTATAACAAAAAAAACCCCACCAGATTTTAAGTGAGATGCTTAAGCAGTACTTTCCCCTTGGTTTTGTGGTTCATCTACCTTTAAAATGTTAGCCAGATAAATATTTGTATGATGTTTAATATAAATAAACCATGTGCCTTACTGTTTATTTTACAAGATATGCTAACTAATCATTTTCATCTCTGCTTAAATATTTAAAAGAGCATGCCAGGGTAACTCCATGCTACAGCTCTGAGGATGCTGTAGAGCCCTTGTATTGCCTCCTACATCCTCTGCCTACTGCTACTCTCAGCATTTCCTCTCATTTTGGAGGTGATGGAGTTATTAAAGCTCCAGAGTTGGCAGCTTCAAACACTTTGAGACCCAACTCATGTACAATGTGTTCTACTATGTCTGCTCCACCTCTACTCACACCTCCTCAGCCTTAATTCTGCACACCCGTAATTATCTGCCCCAGGAGCCAGAATGTCCAGCCAGGCATGAGGGTGCTGCTGGACAAAGCTGTGCAGTAACACTTCTGCCTCTCCCTTTGCCTTGCAGGAATCTACATCCTGATTGCAGTCGGAGCTGTCATGATGTTTGTGGGATTCCTGGGATGCTACGGCGCTATTCAGGAGTCTCAGTGTCTTCTGGGAACGGTAAGAGACACAACCCATTGGATGTCACTTGGCACCCTGATTTCCCTGCTGGATGGCACATGGCAGTGCTTCCCTTGCAAGCAAGGGGCTGGGAGGATGTGTGAGCACGAAGGTGGGAGCTAGGTGACCTTTGCAAGGAGCAAGGCAGTGCTGTATGGCTGAGGGCATCTCTGCCCAGCCTGTGGAGCTCTGGCTTAGCTGGCAGGTGTGCTGCAATGTGCCTGGCTCCAGGGCAGAAGGGGTGAGATCAGCAGGATTCTTAGAGACTCCTTCTCCGTGAACCCCCACCTTGCTTCTATCCCTCCACGGTCTGTCTGTCTCACCAAGCACCCACTAAACCCTCTTTCTTACCTGGTGTCCCCTACAGCATCCCCTCTCAGTCTGCTTCAAGGCTGCCTGTAGCAATTCTAGTTCTTTTAAGGAATCATCTACTATTTTTATCTGTTTGGACAAGGAAACAGCTAAGACTTTCCATAATTTCTTAGTGAGAATATCTAGGTACATCCTGGAAAATCCATTACTGAAGTGCTACAGGCATCCTTGATGTGAGGCAGCAGCTCAGGATTCCTGGCACAGGACAAGCTTAATTGGATAAACTGTAGCCACACCAAAAGCCTTTACCTTGGGAGCAAGGGAGACCCATTTATTTGAAGCAAGTTCTCACATATGGTTCAGTTTAAACTTGATGCATAAAAAATAAACTGGAAGGGTAAAACAAATTTTTTTTTTTTTTAAATTTGAATGACTTTCCAGCACTGGGTTTCATTGGGCTGGAGGATTCTTGGTGGCGGTGTAGCAGCTCATGGGTGTGGGCTCAGCTGGGACAGAGGGAAATGGAGATGCTTTCCCTCACTCTTGGAGATGACTTCACCTCTGGTTGCTGCTGATTCCCAATAATAAGGGGATGCTTTTCCCCAGTGTTGATAAAGCACTTCTGAACGTAGTGGATGGGAGCTCCAGTAGTTTGCAGGCATTATCCCTGCTGCTGGGAATACAGGGAGCCTGCACACAAATCTGACAGGGGTTGTTGGAGCACATTTTGGCAGCTTTGGACTTTCATTTTGTTCTGTTAATGCAAGTGACTGCAGACCCTGAACTACCCCTCACTCCCTCCTGAAGTTAGAGGATTAGAAGGGCAGATGGTACAACGTACCCGAGGTCCAACAGGGAAACCGGCTGCTCTGGCTGAAATTAGCAGCTCTAGCTGCTGTGCAGTGCCCGTGTTTGCTTACACTTTGGCTTGCCAAGAGAGTCTGGAGATGCCCCATGAGGACACTTTCTGTTGGCCAAGGCTCCCAGTGTGTTCCAAGGACATTTCCAGGCAGCGTCCTTGGGGTATTTTAGGGAAGCAGCCGTGCTCCCCTTTCCTCCACCTACCTGAGGGAGTGACTCTGAGCTTACTGCAAAAAGGAAAAGTACCAGGAAGCTCCATGCTATTAAAATCCCCTGCCAAAGGTGGCAGGGAAGCTGAGCAACAAGACCTAAGGAAGACAGGAGGGAGCCACTTGGCATGGAGCAGGCTCTGCTCCCTGGAAAGGGGCTGGGACACTGCCAGCTGCCTGGCCAGGAACACCACTATGTTCCCATAGCATCAAGCTGCATCTCCTGGTGTTCTGCAGCCAGCTTACAGAAGAACTGAATCTGCTGGAAGTTGTACCTCCACATCTGGGATAAACAAACCATCCTTCACTGAAGGGTAATCGCTGCAAGGGGGAGACCTAGTGCATAACCAGACTTACAGTGGCATTGCACCCACAGTTTAGGGTGATGTGAGTCCTTGGGGGGGATGTGGCACCTAGTCTTTCAAAGATGTTCCTACAAAATTAGGAATAGATAGATGTTCACATAGGAGTTGATTGTTCAGGAACCGGACAAGGATGTTGGAAGTCCTTTCCTGCTGTCAGGTTAATTGTCTTGTTTCCATTTTGCTGATAACCCTTTCCTTTTGGATGTGAGAGCCAGGTCATGGCATCATTCTGGAAACTCCTGTTTCATCTGTTGTTGGAGATAATGTCCTGAATAGGTTTTGAACAGAGACTGCTCAGGAGCCAGGGGATGTTTTCCCACCCTGTACTGTAATTTTGTCTTTCCTTTACTGCATTCACCTCTTTGGCTTCTTGACTTCCATGGCAACTTCTCCCACATCGGGGCTTTTCCCAGGAAGAAGTCACTGAGTGATGTTGTCACAGAGGTGATGTTGGCTGCATATGGAGCATGCCTCTCTGTGCCTTCTCATGTGACCCTGATGTATGAGTTTACAGCTTCCCACTCCCAGTCCAACAGACCAACCATCACAATGTGTTCCTGCAAACAAAAAGGGAGGATGGCAGGGAGACTGCTGGAATTGCACAAACAGGGTGGGACTGTGGGAAAACGTCAGTATTTATGCAAAAAACTGCAGCAGCCTTGCAGGGCTGTGGATGCCAGAGAGCTGGCCATAAATCACACCATGACATCCCCAGCTCCTCAGCAGCTGAAATGTGCTTTTAACCCTGCACTGGCAATTCCAGTGCTCAGAGCATTTGTGGCAGAGCAGAAACCTTGTCTGGATGGTCCTGCAGGTCCATGAAGTGGAGCGGTGTATCTTGTGGTACACAGGACATCTTCATCCCTGCCAGTCCCTTTGTGGGAAAGGTTTTGCTAAGCCCTGCTCAAGAATCTGGACGTGGGGTGGCATGTGATGAGTTACAGGAAAATGTGTTTGGGCTCAGTGCATGTATGAGAGAGAAAATGGTTTGAAGTCAGATGACACCTTGCTCTGATTTGTCAGTGGAAGTGCCTGCTCCACACCTCTCCCCACCTAATTGCTGCAGATAGGTTAAAGATCCCTCTCTTGATTTGTCTTTGCAGTTCTTCACTTGCCTGGTGATCCTGTTTGCCTGCGAAGTTGCGGCTGGAATTTGGGGTTTTGTCAACAAGGACCAAGTAAGACTCTAAAACCTGTGTTTGTGGGACTGGGAGGCTGGGGCAGAGCTGCAGCAGATCCCAGCATGAGCTGTTTTGCTCCCAGACTGAGTAACAGGGGCTTGGATTAGTGGCGTGACCTGGGCAGGCCACCTCACTCCTCTGGGCCGGGTTGATGAACTTTAAATGTGAGCACTTGACAGTAGCAGCTGCCCCTTAGGGTATGTAGTGCAATGTCTAGAACAAAAATAGCCTGTCTCACTCGGGTCTCCTCGGTGCTGCCACGCTGTCAGTCACAGAGGGAGTCGATTCATGCATGAAGTTGTGAAGGAAAGCCATCTGCACATTCTCAGTGCCAGGGACTGATGAGCAAACCCAGCCGTGTGGTGCCAAAGGGTGGGAATACTGTTCAGGGTGAGCCTGCATTAATGGGATTGCTTGGTGCTTCCTGCTCTTCTCCAGTATCATATAACCTGCTTCAGGCTGTTTGTCTGCCTGCACTGGGCTTGCTGTGGTCCATATGCTGTGCATTCATGAGGGGTATACGTCCTGTGTGTGTCGCGGGCACCCTGCTAGGGACTGCTCAGATAAGGCTTCTTGGCTGGAGGAGCTGAACTGAAGGGTAGAACTGGAGCTTTTCACCTTCTGTTTGTGCTCACCTTCCCTTCACTATGGTCACCCGTGCTCACACACACAGAGGTTTGGTCTTGAAATGCAGAACTGCCTGTGTATGGGAACGGGCTGGGTGCTGATCACTGCGCCTCAGGGGCTTGGAGAGAGAAGGGGACTGCTTGTGCTCAAAGCCAAGGTTAGGCTCTCTGGCAGAGCAGGAAATGTGTTTACTTTCCTAAGAGATGTTAGCTAGCTGTGTAAGTAGGTGCTGGCCTGCTCAGCTTTCTCATGCATGTGAGCAATGGCTCACAGGCTCAGTGTTAATGGGAACACCCTTGTAGTCATTCAGGAGAGAGCACTACTTCACTGGAATAAACTCTTCTGTGGCTAAACATTATTATGTGGGCATGGTGCTGTTTCCTAGCAACTTTAGTGAACTAATTAACCTCTGCAGAGGGGCTATGCCTCCTGCAGATGTTAGTTTGTGAATCCTGAAGAGTCCAAGATGTGCAACTGCAACCGACAGCAAAAAAAAAAAAGTGAAGGCTGAGTAAGGAGGGACCCCACGGCTGTTGTGTCCCATCCTGGGAGAAAGTGCTTGGCCACTAGAGCATAAAGCTGAGAAATGTAGGATTTCCTAATACAGAAGTGATGACCTCAGCCCCTAAAATTAATTTTGCAGTTTAAAATGAAGGGTGGCAGTCTGTTGGCATCAGCCAGTTTTGCAGCCTTGGTGATGAATGGGCTATTTTGAAGTCCCTGCTCACAAGGCAGGTTTGCTTCTCCCTGCCTTGGTTGGGAGCAGTGCAGGCTGGGAGGGAAGCACTGAATGATCCCAGCCACTGAGAGATGCTTCCAGAAGGGACACTTTTTCTCAAAGCTGAAGGCAGTCTCTCCCTCAGCTTGCCTTCTTGGAGATGCTGTAGATTCAGAATGGGGAGGCAATAAATAGGATTTAAAAAAAATTATAGTTTTATATACCAGAATGAAATGGTTTGGTTGGAGAATATCATCCTCCAAAGCAAGCTTTTTTGAGTAGTTGAATAGATGAATAGTTGAATAGTAGTTGAGTAGATGAAGGAGTTCTGGGATAATTGATTGAAATTGTGCATCATCTTGCTGCAGTTTCTTTTTTCGTATATTAATCCAGCCTGTGCTGCCAAGAGCAGGTGTTCTAGAAAGCATTTTCCCTTTCTTGCTTTTATGTTTTTCTTTCGCTTCTCTTGCATGGCCTTCTTTCATCTCTTTCTCTCTCAAATTATTGAAGGGTGTTAGAGGAAAAGTCACAAGGCCAGTTCCCCTAAAAGTTAGGAGATTTCTGCACTGTGGAGCAGCCCTCATGGGTGGCTGCAGTTCACCAGCCAGGTGCAGGGTTAAAGTCTGGATAGTGTGTCTCACACAACCACTTAAAGGAGACAGCCATATCTGTAGGGACCCAGCCAGGGTTTTAAATCCACCTAAATGCACCTAAGCTTCCTGGCCCAAATGAGTTGCCTCACGCGGCTTTAGTGTGCAATCTCTCCCAAATTCCTGCCATCCCCTCCGAGCCATTCAGTAAGCTGAGGTGCCCATATTTACAGACAGCCTGCCTGTGCACCCCACCTCCTCCTGAATTTTCCAGCATGTCCAGGCTCTGCAGCCTCAGTGGGAAATGTGTTGCCTGCCTGCTTTGTCTATGTGTGGTTCAAAATGAGCCCTTTCTGCATTCCTGAGCCCAGCAGCACATCCACGTGGGCTGAAGGCTATCTCAGCTAGTGGCTCACCCTCCAGGAAATGGCCGTCTTATCTCCTAGACAGAGCCTGTGGAGCCCTTGGATAGTGTTGGCTGGAATCTGCTGGCTGGTGGATGGGATTCTTAATATTTGCGACAGCTGCAGGGGCTGTAGCCCTAATAAAGACAGGTCTTTTTTCATGTGCAAACAAATGGAGTCCAAATGTATTCAAAAACTGCTCATCTTACTCCCAGTGCCATTAGAGAGAACCTGTCATTTAGGCACATGTGCTGGATAAGTCTCCTCCTCCTCTGGCTGAAAAGGAGCTTTTCCTGTGTCTTTCCTAGATAGCCAAAGACGTGAAGCAGTTCTATGATCAAGCGCTTCAACAGGCGCTCATGGGAGAATCAGATGCAAACAACGCCAAAGCTGTAGTGAAGACCTTTCATGAAACGGTAAGATGGTGGTGGTTGTGCTGGAGAATTAATAATGGAGGTCAGGAAAATGGATGGGAAAAGCAGAGTCTAAAGCAGATAATACTACATGCAGGTCTTAGCCTATCAAGTTTGCTGTTGTTACATTTTAAGAAGCAGAGTTGTGCTCTCTTCAGTATTCTCTCTGTCACATGGTGCTGGGAAGTCTGGGCCAAACTCTTGAGTTGCCTTTCCTTTACCTCAGCACCCCTGATTCAAGTAAAATTCAGTGAAAGAAAAATGTAGCTCTGAGGAATTAATCCTGACACTTGGTCCATTCAGCAGGAAACAAAATCCCTGGAGAGAGTTGGGTTCACTCTCCTCCAGCAAATCTATGCCAGATTTGTCTGAGGCTATTGTAGGAAGCAGCTGCATTGCATGGAAAGAAAAAAGTTAGTTTGGTGACTTATTCCCCACCCTTTTTTCCCTCTCCAAGATGCCACCTCAATCTTGGGTGGCTTCAAGAATGTGTAATGGTGGGGAGAGCATTGCATAAGTGTTTGCTGTCTGCTAATGTTGGCTTTCCATGGTTTCTTTTTTCCTCTCTCCATGTAGCTGGACTGCTGTGGTTCTGATATTGTAACAGCAACTTTCACTCCTGTGTGGAGGGAGGACCTCTGCCGAAAGGACTCCCTGAAAAGCTTTTTTGAGGTAGGCACAGCTGCTCTTCAGTCAGCACAGCTGCTTCAGTAAACTTTGGCTGCCAAGGAAATTTGGGGATTTATTGGGAAATAGATAAAGGGTAGAGATTTCATTTATTTGGGGATGGTGTAGGAGAACGTTAAAGGTTCCCATTTGGTTCTTCCTTTGCTGTTCCTGCTTGAGGGGACTGGCAGGTGCTGAGGGGTGAAGTCTGGCTGGAGGTCCTGGGGCCAGGACCTGGGGACATAAGTGGGACCGAGGGGAAGCTGAGCTGCCTTTCTCAGTGCTGGGGGTGAGTGAGGGGAAAGCAGGCTGACTGGTGTGCTTCTCTGCCTCAGAACACGAGCTGCCACAAAAAAATCGACGAGCTCTTCTCCGGGAAGCTCTACCTGATCGGTATAGCTGCCGTTGTGGTTGCTGTGATCATGGTAAGTGTGACAGCCTGGTGGGGCAGGGAAAGGCCACCTCGGGGCACCCTGGTCCTCTTCCAGCTGGGCTGGATCTCGCCCTCTCCTCTGGATGCCCCTGCAACTCTGCCTGCAGCACCAGCCCTATGCACCACAGAGCTCTGGAACATGGCAAGAGCAAGGGCTTCATCATCCCTCTGGGGAGTCGGGATGTTAGGGGAGGCACCTGAAGGGGTTCGGTGAGGGCCAGGGTGTTTTAAGCCCTAATTGATCCCTTCATCCCCGGATAGCTCAGCTAGCCCGGATGGCTTGAAAATGAACGGGAGGCTCCTGCGGCAGTGTTCGAAACAAAAAAGGTTTACTAAGAAACAAAATAACAAACTCTCTTACAGAGAAAAGCCGTGCCGGTGCAAGAGGTCCTTGCCCTGCTAAGACACGCCACAAAAGCGATTAAGTCTTTTGTTCTGTCCTTTTTGTACCTAATAGCTTAGGTGGGAATCTCTTGGCCCTGGTCCAATCAGGCAGCCCCAAGTTTGTGGCACAGTTCCAAAGGCTTATGAGGTGTCCCTTGTACCAAATTCGGGGAGAACTTTCTAGAGTCTTTGCCTTACTTGGCAGACAAAGAGTATTTGAAAATTTCCGTGTAATTTGGTCACCCCATCAACAAGGGGTACACTGCTACAGGCACCAGGCAAGCTCAGTAGAACAGGAGCACCTGCAAGCCCAGCTGAAAGGGCAGAGCACCACTGAAACCTCCTCCAAAACCACTTGTTCTACAGGCTGCCATGTTTTGTTGCTGGGGTCTGCAGTGGGAAGGGATTTGCTTGCTTTGCTGCGTTGGGTTTGCTCCCTAGTAAGGGCTGGGTGCTCTGAGGGTCTAACATGACATCTGTGCAAAGGCTGGGTTGTAGTGCTGGAGGGATCTCGAGGCATTTGCTGTGTAGCTGGCAGCCAAAAAGCTTGTCAGGTATCACCACTGCTGCCAGTGAGAGATGGGAGGGCAGCACCTTATGTCAAATTGGCCAACTCCATATGAAAACAGCAACAAAGATGTAGCATCCCTGCCCTTAGCTCTGGCATGAGAGTGTTAATGTGGAGTGGGGAACCGTGGGATGGGGGAAACTCCTGCATCGTACTGGTTGTTGCCTCACCGGTGCCCCTGTGTCTCTCCACAGATCTTTGAGATGATCCTGAGCATGGTGCTGTGCTGTGGCATAAGGAACAGCTCTGTCTACTGAGCCGTGAGAGCCAGGCAGGGGAAGGGGGGAGCAGGGCAGACGGCGCTAGAGGGGACCCCAAGTGCCACCGAGTGACCAGGAGACATTTCAACAACAGACAAAGAAAATTGTGTATATAAATGCTTCCAATATTACCATACAGTACTTATCATTTTTATTTTGAAGTACTTTTTTTTTTTAATAAATAAAACTTTCCCGTGTCTTTGTGGCTGAGTTAGTTACACATCAGTTTTGTGTGATGGGAAAGCTGCTGTAGCAGGAGATCAAGTCCTTCCTCTCCCTTCCCCACCCCCAGTAACTCAGAAGTAACATTGATGTAAGATGTGCGGAGGAGAAAGGTGCAGCCTGGTCTCAAAAAACTTTGCCTTGTTTTTACCAACTTTTTTAATTGGATGCTGAAGCAGAATTAAGTATTTTTGTTAATTTGTACTCATCTTTTCCAACCATCACCCCAGCTCCCTGGTGTTTCCAAAGTGTCCATAAGGAAGCCTGGCTGACTGTCCAAAGCCTAGGAGAGAGGAGGGGAAAGGAAACAGCCTCCATTGCCTGGGTGCAATGTATCCCAGGGGAAGCACAGGCACTGTTCCTTTCCAGCCTGTTTCCATTGGTAGGTCAGTCCTTAACAGAAGTCATGCTGAAACTTTTTTACTCTCTAATGAGTAAAAACGTTTTTTGGTTTTGTGATTTTTTTTTTCCTTGGGGCTATAACTTTATAAATTGGCTCAGTTCCATTGATTCATTGCATTAAAAGGTCAGTGGCTGGGGGTGAATTTTAGTCCCGGTTTTTCAAATATAACAAACTGAAACTGAAATTACTTTTTTAATGTCCTTCAGTGTTTCATTATAGACATATGTCTCAAGGAGAATCTAGTTCTATACCCAATTTCCACTGTTAAGCTAATGCTCACATAGAAATGATACTGGAAAAAGAAGAAAACACAAAAAGAAAAGTCTATTACTTTAGAAATCCTGCTTTTATATACCGCAGGATGATGCTTGGGTGTTCCCAGCCATATGCATACATGCTTAAAATTCATCTTTGCATCACTCTGTTGTTCAGTGAAATTATTCCTAATTATAGCATATTGTCACACACTGTAATATTGCTGAGAAATTGTCGTAATCTGATTGTGAAAAAAAAAAGCTTATTTTTAAGACCTTCCAGTTCTATTAACAGCAGATCAGCTTATAAAGTCAAGGTAATTTAGCATGTTAGATTGCACCAGTTGAAACACATTCTTGTGATCTGGTAACTTTGGTTATCACTTTGATGTCTGTGGCTTCTTTTATATGCCACTCTGTCACCATGTAGATAGAGGGGAAGAGAGACCCAGGAGCTATGTAATAAAATCAGAGTGTCACTAAAAAGATGATCTATATGTATAGTTCTATAGATATATATTTTTAAGCAAAGCCTTTTCCTTAGCCGTATGGGCACTTGAGCTGGAAATTATAGTATCTCTCAGCTCTTATGCCACCTTGAAGCAGGTAATGGGAGGAGTTTAAATTAGTGATCACTTTCCCCACTTCAGGAGTATTTCTGTTTCTTAAAAGTACTTCACTCTCCCCCTTTTTCACATCAAAGAGCTTCAGATCTTATAGGGAGGGAGACCTGTGATCATCAATAATTTTCAAACTAGTACCTTGTCCACTTCATGTGGCTGTCATGGCTGTTGCCACTACAGGGTAGAAGATTCCTGCACTGGGGCAAATTGATCTATTCAGAAGTTTTTCTTCCCTTCTACTCCCCCCTTTCCTCTTCCTGCCTTTTAGTATATAGGGCCTTTAAAAAGTATATAGGTAAATATATATAGATATATATATATATCAAGTTGTGCTGGGTAAAGAGGAGGAAGTGCTTCAACAGATCTTCGTATTGAGGGGTTGGACAAGAAAAGATTCAGCCTTAGAAATAGCCTTAAAGCAACACTGCCCTGAATGTCCATGTTGTGCACATTGAGAATGAGATGAGGTTTTGCAGTAGGTAACCCCTTCCCCTGCTCCCCAGCATAGCTCCTTCAGGTCATCTACTCTGTTATGTGGCCATATGTATATGCATCATCCAAGCATGTGTGTTTACATCTATGTGCATCAGGATTGTCAGCATACAGAATGGATGTGTAACTTGCCACCTTTTTTGTTGACTGTTGGTAAATGTGTATAAATATGCCATTAAGCATTTCAATTCTGTTTTCTTTTCCTTATACTGTATTTTTGATATTGTTCAGTATTCAGTTGATGCTGTGTACATAGCTGGAGCTCTGTTTGAAGACAGACTGGGTCTCGATGCAGGTCAGGTGTGTCCTCAGACACTGTACTACTTTAAGGGTTTAACTTGTCCCAGACAGGAGCAGTTGGTAGAAAGTGGTACTTGGAGAGGGAATCTGAGAGCTGTGAGAGGAGGAAGAGTGGAAAGTTTGCTCAGACTCTGTCCCACAGGGGGTGCAGTTCACCCTCTGGCACATTTCAGAGGTGGTTTGCCATTGTGGAGAGTTCCAGAGACAGCGTCCTGGGCCATCTCCTCTTTCTGTGGCTGCTGCAGGAAAGGTGCTCAAGGAGGGGAATAGCTAGGGAAGGGTCGTGGGAGCAGGGACAGAAGGATGTTTGCAGAGAGGACAATGCTTTCTTTAGTTACCAGCTGAATCCCCACACTTGATGGAATGGTCCTCAGCTGGAGGAGTCAGCCCTGGGAGAACAGGGACAGAGAGGAACCATCATACTTATGAACAATGAAGTAGTTGAGGAACCCTCTCTGAAAAAAACTACCCACTTGGGTCTCCTGTGAAGCTGGACCTGAGTTAACACAAACTAGAAAGGGAGCTGTGAAGGGCTGAGGGGACTCACTCCATTGCAAGCCCTCAGGATCCAAAAGCCACAGGGCTCTTCTGCCAGTTGGTCAGTCCCAAAGCTGGCTGAGGCGAAGGGGGAAAACCCACTAGGCAGGACCCCTGCTCTCCCCCAGCGCCTCTCCCACATAGCTGTGCCTTTGTGTGTGCATCATGGCACCCTGTACTGCTTCTCTCCACACCCCCAGGGAAGAAAAGGATGGAATTGCAGGCTGCAAATACAAACCCCTCCCTCTCCATGGAAGCATCCCTCCTGGAGGTAGTGGCTGTGAGCTGAGGTGGGGATGAGGAGTGTCAACTGTCCAGGTCTGAGTTCAAAGACCACATCAAAAGGTCAAACAGAGCCGCTGACAGCTTAACTGAATGCTTGGGATTTTTTTCATACTGTGGAGCATGCCACAAAGCAGTGTGTTTAACTTTCTGCCTTTTTTTTTTTAAAGAAATGAAACACAAATCAATTTAATAAACATTTCTCATAGTGTGCATAGTGTAATGAACTACTGCAGTTTTACAACCAGTTAACCTTAACAGCAGGATGCTTTGTGAACCAGGCTTCGACAGCATGGGTTTTTACAGCCTCTGGGAGGGGGGCCTGCAGACAGGCTGAGTATGCATCTGGGCTGGTGCTGAGGGAATGCAGAAAGGTTGCTTGCCAGAAGTGGTGGCTGCTGCAGCTGTGCCCCCCCTCAAGGGAAGGGTGGCACAGCTGTAGGGGAGCTAATGTGGTTTGCAAAAAG